>VMDR010013980.1:0-24179 GCA_007922815.1 Macrotus californicus | reverse complement strand
TGTTTTTTTTTTTTTTTTTCCAATAATTTCGCCTAGAGTTTGGCACTCCCTTCGCCGGGAATAACAGTCTTTGTTATTTTATTAGCAGGATGCCTTGAGACACACGCAGCATCTGGTGGAGGATTAACATACATACATGTGTATGTATGCGTCACGTATATATTTGCTGCAAATGGTGGGGATCATTTAGTGCCCGAGATGGGAGACCTGAAGTCAGGTTTTGAAGAGGTGGATGGCGTGAGGCTCGGCTACCTCATCATAAAAGGAAAGCAAATGTTTGCCCTTTCCCAAGTCTTCACGGATCTGCTGAAAAACATCCCGAGGACGACCGTGCACAAGCGCATGGATCATCTGAAAGTGAAAAAGCACCACTGCGATCTGGAGGAGTTGCGGAAACTCAAGGCCATCAACAGCATCGCCTTCCACGCCGCCAAATGCACGCTCATCTCCCGGGAAGACGTGGAAGCCCTCTACACCTCCTGCAAAACCGAGCGGGTCCTCAAGACCAAGCGCAGGAGGGTCGGTCGGGCCCTGGCCACAAAGGCGCCGCCGCCAGAGCGCGCCGCTGCAGCCGCCAGCTCCCGCCCGGCTTTCTGGAAGGACCGGCACCAACTTTGGCGGGGCCTGAGCGGAGCCGCGCGGCCCCTGCCAATCAGCGCACAGTCCCGGCGCCCCGGCGCTGCTGCCGCGCGCCCCGCCGCCCATCTACCTCAGATTTTTAGCAAATACCCAGGCTCGCACTACCCAGAAATCGTGCGCTCGCCTTGCAAACCCCCTCTAAACTATGAAACTGCCCCGCTCCAGGGAAACTACGTCGCTTTCCACTCGGACCCGGCTTATTTTCGGAGCCTGCTGTGCAGCAAGCACCCGGCCGCTGCCGCCGCCGCCGCCGCTGCCGCCGCCGCCGCCGCCGCCGCCGCCGCCTACTACCAGGCGTCGGCGGCCGGGCCCCAGCCCAAGGCGGCGGCGGGCGCGGGCGGCCCGGCGAGCCTGACCTACCGCTGCAAGCGCAAGCGCGGGGGCGCCAAGGACTGCCTGCTTGCGCCTCCCTCCAGCGCCCGCCGCCTGCTGCTGTTGCCCAGGTCCTACAAAACCAAGGCGGCGGCGGCGGCGGCGGCGGCAGCGGCGGCGGCGGCGGCGGCCGGAGCCACTTGCCTGGAGAGGTTTCATCTGGTTAACAGCTTCTGCCCGCCTCCCCACCACCACCACCACCACCACCACCACCACCATCACCACCACCACCACCACCACCACCGGGCCCAGCCGCCGCCGCAGAGTCACCACCCCCCTCATCACCACCGGCCGCAGCCCCATCTGGGCAGCTTTCCCGAGAGCTGCAGCAGTGATTCGGAGTCCAGTTCCTACTCGGACCACGCAGCCAACGACTCTGATTTTGGCTCCAGTTTGTCCAGCTCCAGCAACTCTGTGTCCTCGGAGGAAGAGGAGGAGGAGGGAGAGGAGGAGGAGGAGGAAGAGGAGGAGGAGGAAGAGGAGGAGGGGGGCAGTGGGGCCACGGATTCCAGTGAAGTCAGCTCGGAGGAGGAGGATTCGTCCTCGGAGTCGGACTCCAGCTCCGGCTCCAGCCAAGTGTCAGTGCAGAGCATCCGTTTCAGGCGCACCAGCTTCTGCAAGCCGCCCAGCGTACAGGCGCAGGCCAACTTCTTGTACCATCTGGCCTCCGCCGCCGCTGCAACCAACCCCACTGCTTTCGAGGATGCCGGCCGACTTCCCGACCTCAAGAATAGTGTCAAAGCCGAGTCGGCAGAGGAGTGGACTCTACAGAGCTGGGCCTCCAAAGCGTCTCCGGTGTACTGCTCGGCCAGCCTGGGGAGTTGTTTCACAGAGATAAGGAACGATAGGGTATCTGCGATTACATTCCCACACTCTGAAATTTCCAGTACTGTAAAGAGAACTGACCTGACAATTAACTGCCTGGCAGAGGGGGCCTCTTCACCTAGCCCAAAGACAAACAATGTATTTCCACAACAAAGAATACTCCGAGAAGCTAGGAAATGCCTGCAAGCAACTCCTACTACACACTGTGCAGATAACAACACAATAGCTGCTAGGTTCTTCAATAATGATTCTTCAGGAGCAGCAGCAAATTCAGAAAAAGATTCCAAAATCTCCCCTTGTACTGAATTTGCTACGGATTTGCCCTTTTTGCAGACTAACCTTGGGGTAGATGCAGCAACAGCAACGAAAGCGGAGAATCCCTGCACTGACACAGGGTACGAGACACTGCCACTTCTGCACAATATTAGAATCAAAGTCGAAGACAGTAGTGCTAATGAAGAATATGAACCTGAACTTATTACAAATAAGCTAAAGTGCGAGTGCAATGATACAAAGGGTGAGTTTTACAGTGTGACTGGAAGTAAAGAGGAGGATACCTTACTAACCACAGCCAAGGAAGGGTTTACATGCCCTGAAAAAGAAACTCCTTCCTTAAATCCACTGGCTCTGAGTCAGGGCCTTTCATGCACTTTAGATTCTCCAAAACCTGAGGATGAGGAATATAAATTTGGTGCCAGGGTGAGAAAAAACTACCGGACACTAGTCCTGGGAAAGCGATCTGTACTTCAGACACCTCCAGTCAAACCAAATTTGAAATCAGCTAGAAGTCCTCGTCCTACAGGTAAAACTGAGACACATGAAGGAACACTGGATGATTTTACAGTTATAAACAGACGCAAAAAGGTAGCCAGCAATGTAGCATCAGCAGTGAAAAGGCCATTTAATTTCATGGCAAATTTTCCTTGTCCACCATCACTCATTATTGGGAAGGATGGGGATTTGTGGCCTGCATATTCTTTAAACACCACTAAGGATTCCCAACCTCCTCACAAGGCCCATCCTATCTGGAAATGGCAGCTGGGCGGTTCTGCAATACCTCTTCCACCTAGTCACAAATTCAGGAAATTTAATTCATAAAAGTGTTTTTGGAAGATATTTTCTTGAACCATATTACCTTCCTTTTGTTGTAAACTGCACAGGATGGTTTGTACAAGTCCATTAATGTGTTACACCCCTTTTGGAGTCCTGGTTTATCGCATTTTGAAGACAGAAATCAAATCGGATTACTTTTTTTTTCCATTGCGGGTTTTTTTTTTTTTTTTGGAGTAGGGTGGGGGCGGGGTGGGAGAATGGTTGGTTTACATTCCACAGACTACTTCAGGCTAAAGACTCAAGTAAAACTCAGTTATTACGGTAGAGCTGGAACACTTTACTGTTTCAATGCTAATAATGCACCGGGTACCTCAATTCAACTGCTACAAATAAATGTCAAAAGGTTGAATAATAAATATTACAATGAGCCATTAAGTTTATGCACTAGATTTCAGACCTAAAAGTGTAACTTCATTCAGTGAAAGTTTGTTAGGCTACATGGTTACACAGTGAAGTAGCAAGAAGTTTCTGTGAGCCCAAAATGTTCTCTTCTGGAGTTCATTTGTGGGGTATCTTTCTCTTTTTCTCCCCTTATTCCCTCTCCAAAAGTTGTTGCACTTAAGTTTTCCTTTTTTGAATGGAAAGATTGGGGAGTCCTGATTGAATGCTGGTAAAAGCTGCCTCATCTATACTAAGTAAAATAAATATGGGATTGTATTTTTTTGTAAAGGGTGTGATTTTACTTTTATAGCTACTCCTTGCAATTGGAAAAGTCCTTTTTGTGTCTCACCCAAAGGTTTTAAGTAAGGTGACTGTTACTATTGTCCTGCTTACCTTTGTAGTCTGAACATGACTCCTGGAACTTGCAAAACAATTAAAATATTTATCTTGAGAGCAGGATATTTTATGGTCTGACTCCTAATAGTGACAAAGCATTAAATATACACAAGAAAAGTTCAATGGATCAGAGTTATAAGAATACCCCAAATGAAAAATAACAGTTATTTCAGGGTTTTTAGTACCAGAACTCAGGCACTTGGATTTTACTGCATTTTACTTTTTCTGCATCTCTCTAAACTTCCGTTTTCAGACCATCCTGTGTGTAGAGCAGGAGAGTTTCTACTGCAAGTGACAATCAGAGGTGACTATCTATATTTGCACTTAAAATCAAAGTAGTTCAACATGCAAATGGCTAGGGTCTAGCCATTGGTAAGGGCCGTGCTGGTGTACTATGTTGTGACGATGGAAGCAGTAAATCAAAATTATGGAAATTTGCACTGTTGAAAAGCATGCTTTAGCTTTATTTTCAATTAAAAACACTGTTTAAAATCCCTGGTTCCATACATTTTTACTTATTCCCGATTGAAGAACGGTTAACAGGAATGAATGGTTTTGTTGACATTTTCCTTTGTGATGTTTTTGCCTGAAAGAAATGCATTTATTGGGTGTAGTGTTTTGTTGTAATACTATGTGATGAGGCCAGTCAGGTTCTGTGCAAAACACTGGTATATTTACTCCTAAATGACAACAAAACTTTGCAAGCTTGTTACAAATCAAGTGCAAAAAGTTTCAGGTTTAAGAAAGTGAAACAGATCAATTGCTATTTTAATGAAAATTAAATCTAATAATTTTTGGTCCACTTCCCTTAGCCTGACAAATTATGTATCTCAGATCTTTCCCATCTGAAACCTAAGAGGCTGCATCTATAGGTCATAAATCACAAAACAAAACAAAACATCAGTGAAATATTTACTGTGTGAATTTAAGTCACTATTTCTCATGGAAATTCAGTCTTTTTTCCCCTTAACTTTTTAATTTCTTCTCCCTTTGACCATTTTCTTTTGTCTATAAATGTTTCAGATAGATCTGGATGGTCTCAGCCCTAATTGCTGTATATGCTCTGTGGTTTGACTCTTATTGTAAAAGACAGAGGCTGAGCATACCTGCATCCAAATACATTGGATGGAGTAAACAGATGCTTTGAACTGCCTCCATTCCTTTCCTTCTTGAATATTGCCAGATGTCCTTTTTTTATTGGCATGATAGATATGGCCAAAGCAAAAATTGGGGGATGTTATCCTTGAATTCATGTTTGTGTGTAATTCCAAAGATCAGTACAAGTTGCAGTTAAAGCCCTAGGAAGCTGAACAATTGGCTTCTCAGTCTGAGTTCTTTCCTCTTTGGAAGGCAATACAGAATTTGGGTGCACTGAGTTGTCCTGCAAAATCAATCTGTAAAAGTGTGACATGCACACACTGGAAGTCTGTCATTTCTAGCCTTTAATTACTGCTCAGTCAAGAAAGTTCAAAGTATGATGACTACTATATTTAGACTAGTACTTTCTTGTTGGTTATGGAATCACTGTTATGAAATTATAAAATGAGAATATATTTGAAGCCTACAGACCTTGGGTGTGAGTAGACCCATGTGGGAGATGGAATAAGCATACTTTAAAACAAATATACCCTATGGAATTTCTGACATAAAATATCAGCCTCCAGCTTTGACACTTGGTCTCCAGCCCTCAGAGAATCAATAGTTTCAGTTTATAGGAGCTGGAGAATGAGCAGCATGGAGGCCGAAGCATTCCAGAGTGATACCATCAAAAGGAAAGAAATTAAATAGTCAACACAAATTTCACCCCACAGTACTCCTACAAGCCAGCCAACCACAGCAAAACTTGAGTTGGGGCTTCTGCTGGGAAAGTGTAGCAAAGGGTATTCAGTAACTTGCAAATACAAGGTATTCTTTCAATTTCTGGTAGCCCCTTAGCTGTTTGCCCATTCTGCTGTGGGAATTATTCTCAGAACAATTTATTTCATTTTGGTTGTCTTATGATTAATGACAATATCTAGACTTCATAAGATACTATAAATGTCCCATTTGTTCAGAAAGTTAAGTCTTATTAAGAGAAAAAACAAAAGTTACCTCCATTGACAGATTGCATTCTAACATTTAAATGTTTTCAGGTGATAGAATATTTTTTTTTAAGGCACTATATGGTTCCAGGGTCACTGATTCCTGTGCCTAAAGCTCAACACTCAGAGAGACATGAGGAAAATGCAGGAAAGGGCCCTTTCTCTGACTTTTTGAGGAAACATTTATTTTGGGTCTCCTAGAAAAGTGGTTTCCTGATAAGTCGATGAAATGAAGATTTAATTATTCTTTAAAGATAGGTGTGTACTGTGCCCTCCACAGCCAGGTTATCTGCCTTTTTCCGAAAGACAGCTTGCTTTTACTTAACAATTTACTTTTTAAAGTGGGTGTTCTTTCCTACTGGCTTACTTGATTACAGTGGAGTAATCTCAATAATGGTTGTTTATTTTAAAATCAACAAGAAGGAGCCACCACTAAACAGCAATAACAAACTAGATGAGCTGGTATGTGGATTTTTATCTTATCTGTGTCTGAGTGATTTTAAATGGTCTAGAAATTCCTCAAAGTTTCAGGCCCAAGAATTAGAAGTTTTTGCTCATATGAGAATGATACTTTTGTTTGCATGAAGGAAGAGGTGTAGACGAATTCCTCAAAAGCATTTTTTTCTTTCAAAGAAAACAAAAATCCTCATGATAAAAAAAAAACATAAAATAAAATAAAGCATTAGCTTCTTTAAAAGACAAAAAATGTGGTGAGTTTTGCTTCACCTTACAAATAACTTCCTGCTGGAAAGGATGTGAAAAGGGGAGTTTCTAGAGCCAAACCAGGGGTAAAAATTAAAGGCTCCCCATCAACTAACCTTAGGAAATCGGCGTGGAAGAACAGGGCGTTCACTTTAGGGAGTCCACCCGGTCGCCCTGACTTCCCCAGGATTTTCCCCATTTCTCGAACTATTTTTAATCCTAGCTTTGGTTTTGGTTTGCTCCCCAGGCCAAAGGGCATTTTGCAAACCAGCCTTGGGGTGGGGACCTAGAGCAAATCTAGGAGGTGGGGGAGGGCTGCATTTTACCTGTTTGGCAGGCCCTCTTTTGCTATTAAAAAAAAAATAAAAAGGAAAAAAGGAAGGGGGGCCCAGCTATCATTCTTTGCCCAAGCCCTAGGCCTCCGCTCCTCTCTCGCTCCTTTTCAAACTGTGGCGGCCTCACAAGCTCCTACTTTAAAAGGCCTGAGATGTTTTGCATGAAGCCCTCACAATAGGGGTTGAGGGAATTGACAGTTTCAAAAACAAGGCGTTCAGTCCTTTCCAGCTGCCGGGCCCGCTCTCTCGCACCAACTCCTCGCTCCTCGCTGCTGGTGGCGTCCTCGGGAACCCGCGTCCTCTCCCACCCCGCCAGCCCCCGTCCCGGCCGCCCCACCCCGCCCCCGGGCTGTGTTTGTAAACAGGGGTCAGTGTCCGGGGGCAGCTGGCGCGGGGTTTGGGGCAGGCGGGCTGGCTGGAAGGCAGGGGACTGCCCGAGGGACGAATGGGTTTCGGGTCGCTTCCCGCCTCGCTGTCCCCCCAGGTGCCCACCTCTGGCCGCCGCGCTGACCCGGGGCAGCCCCCTGCTTTCTGGCTTGGGCCACGACCACAGAAAGGTGTTTAAATGCCGCCATTTTGCAAGGTGGCAATCCAATGTCTTTGTGACCATTTCTTCCCTCCCAGATCTTGCTCTCCTCTTACTTCTTGACCCTCTCGCTCCCCGGCGAAAGGGCCCGCACCCCTGCGCACGGCCCTGCCCCTCTAGGGCAGCCTCGCTCCCCAGCGGTCCGGTGGCGCGCCCCCTCGGCAGGGGCGACTGGGCGCACGGCCGGACTCGGTCTCCCTAGCCCACGGCCATTCCCCAGGGCCTGGGCCTGCTCCCCTCACTCGGCACTCCTCCTGTGTATTCTGGAGTCACCTTCCACTCCCGCACAGGCACTCCAGGCTAGCACTTTCCCACCTTCGCGCCCAGGCCTCCTCTCGCTTCCTCAGTCAAATGCCCCAGTTTTTTTTGCACCGGACGGAAGGCTGGCAAAGGCCTCCCAAACGAGGGTGTGGAAGGCCAGTGGCAAAGGGACGGGCTTTACCCTGGGCGGGCCAGCATAGCTACGAACGCCCCCTGGGAACCGGCCCAAGACCGGGGAGGGCCGAGCCGGATCCCCCAGTGGGAAAATGTGACGGGACGAGGCCTGCTCGGGTGAGCGCCGTGGCTCCTGGTCCCTGGAAGTGGGATGATGACCTGGAAACGGGAAATGGGAGACAGTGACCTGGAAAGGGGTTGGAGAGGTTGGTGTGCAGCAGAGCAAACAAAGCTGCTCCAGGAGAAAGAGGGGAAACAGAGGTGCACCACACTTAGGTCATAGGGAAGTGCAACAAGCTTGTTTCCCCGGGTGTTTAAAATGCAGCCCTAGTTGTAAAGTGTGTGAAATTACGCACTGGTCTCTTAAAGAGTGCCTAATTTATAGTAAATAGCAAGGTCTTTGTAAATGGCTTTATTATGTTGTTTCTTGTTAATTGTTGAGAAAATCTCCATTGTTGAGCGTGAAAGGCTTTATGAGCTAACCTGGTCCTAGGCGCAATCAGGGGGCAGTAAATGGCCGCTCCGCCGCAGAGGCCCGCACCCAAGCGACGCCGTCCCAGAGCGCCGCGGCGCCCTTGCAGACGCGGCCTCCGCCTGGGAAGAAAGTGGCCAGGCTGCCAGGCTGCCAGGCTTCCAAAAGGGAGGAAGCGTGTCTTGAACTCGTGGGCCCCCAAGAGCAGCCAGCCGAGTGCGACCGGAGAACCGGGCGGGCCAGGGCGACCCAGGCGACGAGGGCCACGGGAAGGCAGAGTGGTCTGGCGCCCCTCTCCGGTCCCAGCCCCAACCTTGGACCCGAGGCCCCATCTCAAGCACGCTGGGATGCAGCGGGTTCTCGGGCTTTGTCTGCGGGTCTCAGCCGCGTGGAGCCGTGTTCAGCCAAGCCTGAGGAGCGCTCCAAAACGCCGGGCCTGGGGCAGGAGGGGCAACAGGCCGAGCAGTCCCTGAAGGAGAGCTCCAGAACCCTGCCTGCGCTTCCTCGTCTTTTGTTTAAAGCCTGTCTCTTTCTCACGCGCGATCTCTCTCTCTCACTTGCTCTCTCTCTCTCCATAAGAAACCTAAAATGGACTCAGAAGACAGGAGAAATAAGGGGTGTGTGTGTGTGTGTGTGTGTGTGTGTGTGTGTGTGTAACACGGAAACAGATTTCTTCTTTAATCTAAAAAGATAAGGCATTCCTATCTCCTTTGCCCATCTCCTCAATGTCTCTTTCCAGCCAGTTGGGACCCGGGAAGGGTACGGGCAAACGCAGGCAGGCACTGGGATCATTAGATTAACTTCGAGGCAAGGACCCACCCGGTCCTGCAGGCCTGGAGAGGGCGGGAGCAGAGCGCCTCCCTGGGCTGGTCCCCCCGTCCTTTCCAGGACTTAAGACCCGGTGGGTCCGGGGAAAAGCAGCAGCAGCCTCTCGTAGCTTCTGGGCTATGTCAGTGCAACTACAGGGAAAATAATTTCTTCGTGAGCCGACATTGGAGAAAAAATCTGGGATAGGTGGACTGTACGTAAGGGTTTGGACATTAACAAATGCAAATCACAAGAAAATGTTAATTCCAGTCAGAAAAACCTATATTCAGCTATCTGTCTTCCCTTCTAAGATGGCCCTCTGCTTGCGCACTCTCGCTCTCTCACCAAATTAGCTATTACGTGAAATCCCCCTGGGTTTAAAGCACTTGTTTCACGGATGCGCGTACAACCCATATTAAACATGCACTTTCTGCTATTCCTCTTGTGACTGTCCCTGCTTCTTCCTTCTTTGCGGAGAGTATGATGCATTTTATTTTAGCCCAATCGATGCGTGCAAATACTGGGATAACACAACCTACACTTCTGCCATGGAGGCTGTTTTCAAAATTAAGTTTAGGGATCAATACTTAGTCGAAATGCTCCACATTGCATGAATTCACCAAATTCAAGCCTTGGGGTCCCGAAGCCCTTTCCTGACTGATTAATGCACTTGCAGGCAGTAACTGTGGTTCCACCGTTCCTGCTTCTCAAAACAGGATGTTTTCATCATGTGTATTTGGCTTTCGCTGAAGATCACTCCGGTTTGTTTGAAAAACACGACCCCAAAACGTGTGGAGTTAAACCCCTGTCGATGGCTTCCAGGCAGGATTTCCTAGCACACTTGTTTTGCTGGCTGCCATTCCTCTTTCTCTTCTTAGGGTCTAACAGCAGCACCTAAAATTGCCATAGTGAGGGTGCTCTGAAAACGCTTGCCCAGTTGAATGCATGTCTTACTGATCAGGGAGCAGCCCTGTCCTAGGCCACTACTTGACTCCCATGACTTCTTCCCCTAGAGCCCATTTGTGTGGGCTGCAGCACTGCCAGCTCTCTATTTTGTGGCAGCAGCCACGGCTGCAGGGCAGACTGGTGCCTAATGGGGGTGGGCGCTGGGGTGTGGGGATGGGAAGGGCAGTGGTTGCCCCCTTGCAAGGGAATCAAGGCTAGAGAGATGGAGGAAGAGGGATTTTGAAAGGGTATTAAGAGAGCCTGCTGCCCACAGATAGGTGTATCTGTGTAGTCTGAAAGAACTACAGGAAAAACAAGTCATGTACCTAGGATATTAAGGTATCCCTGATTCCTTAGTTCCTGCTGCCTGGAACTTCCTTCAGCTGAGAGGACTGGAGGAAGACAGAAAAAGTGGAGAGAGAGTGGCAGGCAGCCTAGAGGCTCTCCAGTAAGATCCAGTTATTCACCTAATCAGTGTCATTAATATGTTTGTGTTTGACCTTTTAAGATGGAAGAGGCTTAGCAGTCAATAGACTTAGACCCTAAAATATCTCCAGTCTAGCAAAGGACAGATGCGCACAGGTCTGCAAATGCCCTCCCCCAGCCAGGATGCTCAGAAGGAAGAGAAGGAAACAGAAGGGAAACACTCTGAGGGCTGCCTGCCCTCTTCCCCAAGCCATCAAAACAAGCGAACAAACTTAGTTTTCCTGGAGACTGGGCTATTGGACAAGCACAGGTAGGACACTGAAACGTTGGAATATAGTTTCCATTGTTAGTGCTTGCCCTCTTTAAGATCAGTTTAAATTAGCTCCAGGAACAGCACAATCTTTGTGGTAAGTGATGAGCAGTAGAGAGGAAAGAATGGTATGGAAGAGAGACTGCACTAAGCTTAGGCAGCAGCCCTCGCTCTTTCCTGGGAAAGTTAGAAATGACACATATATGTAAGAGATCTATCTCAAGGCTATAATTTGGTTAGTAGGCAAGGGTTTTAGTCTCTGAAATGACAGGAAAAGACCTAGATTCTTGGATCTCCTAAGAATAAAGCTACATTTTACATTCATTCTCCCTCATGTCTCTCTTGCTGTCTTTTCCCCTCTCAAATGAATACTCTGTCAGTGGTGCAAACGTGAGAGATTACTTTTCTTCCTTTACATTGGATTCAAATATGCAGACCAGTGGATGGTAAAGCTTTCAGATACCTAGATATTATGTCCATTCAAAGTAAAACCTGAGTGGTAGAGTAGGAATTGCCATGACCAGGTTTATTTACCTTTTACTCCTTTCCCTTTATCTTTTTTCTTTTCTCCCACCTTCTTAGCTTTTCCTCTTCCCCTCCCCCTCCCTAACCCTTGCAACCAGGTGAAGGTTTCATGGGGAAATATCAATAGTTAGGAATACTTTTTCTAGTGGTGGAAACAGGGTAAAAATCTGCAATTAAAACAGTGCTGATAGAGGTCGAGTGGGAGCCTGTGGTAACCCTGAGCTTCCTTGCTTGGGTGAGGGGCCAGGGCTTCCCAGCCTCTTGTCCTGCTTGTGCTGAGCAATTCCGGTTAGGCTATAAAAAACAGCATGTATCTCAAGACCAGGAGAGCTCAACTCTATAAACACATGGCTATGGCTCTAACGTGGAGTACACTGCCAGATGCAAATGCACAGAGATGCTTTCAATTTTGTACCAAGTGTTACATATCATGTGGCAAATTGGTCTTCAGAAAGCCAATGTTAATTTTTTCTGTTAATAATAAAGACTTTTTAAAAACAACCTTAAATGTATATGGTTGATAATTAAAAGAGGATACATCATTACTACCAGACTATTTCTGATCTGAATTTAAAAAGAGAGGTGGTACTTTTTGTCCCTCTTAAATAAGGAAAAATTTTAAGTAGAAGAGCTTGGTTAACATTTTTGTTTAGTTGTTTTGCTGTACAAATCATTTTAAGAAGATAAAAATATTTTAATCTTTGTGTCCTTTTTAAAAAAATTTGTTGGTTGAGAGAGAGAGAGAGAGAGATCTATTTGTTGTTGCACTTGTTTGTGCATTCATGGTTGTATCATGTGTGTGCTCTGACTAGAGACCAAACCCACAACAATGGCTATCAGGATGATGCTCTAACCAACTGAACTACCTGGCCAGGGGTTCCCTGTATAAACCAGAAAATGAGTTGAACAGTCCTGCTATCTTCTTTAGAAAAACTACTGCAGAAACATCTACTTTACTTAAAACATCAGAATTACATATCATCTTATACATTTCAGTCTGTGGTTTGTAATAATTTAATATTACTATTAAATAGGAGAAAAATAGAATTTACTTTGTGTAACTCAAATGGGAGGAAATATAACTTATTTTGTAGACCTCAAGAGGTTGCAAGTGCTTTTAAAATATTGTTATTTTTATCAGTCTTTAGCTGGTTTATCTGAATAGGATATGATCCTACATTAACATGTGGGCTTAAATATAATATTCTGACACAATGGAAGGATTTCTAGATGAATTGGAAATAACCTCATTGTGAATTTCCTGTCTCTTCCTGTTTCGAACCAATGTTTTAGTGTATACTTTGAGGTGGATTTTACATGTGATCTCCTTGAAGGAAAAAAAGTTAAAATTAATTATTATGAGAAAAGCAGGAAATTTTAAAATAAATATTGTTAGGACCATTGATCCCATTTACCTGCTATAATGTGAATGGAATGATTATGGCTGTTCCATTGACATGGTTTCTTCATTCAAGATCCTGGCCAAAGGAATAGCATATCAATGTGTAAAATTCTAGCAAAAGATAAGCCATTACAATGGAAATCGCGATGTGCAAAGTCTCATTGAAGCCAATGAAATTGAGTGTAATATCCATACTGCATTCACATCTGCTTGCCCCAGGATTTAGTATGGGGCTCTGCATTGAAATGAGATTATGCATATAAAATGTCAATATAGAATACAATGCCCAATAAAACATTAGAAAAGCAACTTACAGCACATATACATGGGCTTTACTTAAATTTCAACTTCATGTGCAAAATAAACCACAGTGCCATCAGAACACTAAATCTACAAAATGTCCTCACTCTGGTTTTTCATGCTTTTTTCCTGCATGTTCTCTCACACCCCCTCCTATCCAAACACAATTCTTTTAAGGGCACTCTTCAAATCATCTATGAATTCCCAGAGGGTATTCCAGGAGTCTCTTAAAGTGTCTTTCTAAATTAAAAGATCCCAAACAATTTAAATGCGTTTTTGAACCAAAAATATCAGAAAGTATTTGGACTTGCAAACCCATGGGTGAAAAAGAAGAAAGGGACCAAAGAGAAAACGCCCCTGCAGTGGATTACAAGGTTATGGGACAGGTCACTAGGAAAGGGAAATAAAACTGAATGTTAGGTTGGGCTTGTAAATTATGCACCTTTCAGGGAAAGCAGTTTTAAGGTCTCTTCACTTGAGGTTTTTTTTTCCCCCATCCATTTTGCTATTAATTCTTAACTCTTGGTAGGCAGCTCTTTAATGAGGTTGTTTGTGGCAGGTTAATTTTCTCCAATCTACTGAGCTCCTCATTTTCTCTTTTAAGTACCATGCTGCCTAGAGCTTTCAGTATTTTCCGTACTAGAAAACAAAATAAATGTTAAGTTACCAGGCTGGCCTGAGAATTAAAGGCGTTATGTGGACAGAAATACAGAGAGCCTGGACAGATGGGACTGGGAAGGGAGAAACAGGTTGAGTTGGGGGTATGAGGGAGAGAATTCAGTCTTAGGAGAGCAATGACCCTAGGAGTGTAATATATTAAATATTGCAGCGATCGATTTCAATACCCCAAGTGGACACGGGAATAAAAATTCACCAACAAGCTGAAGTGATTAGAAATGCTTTGTTGCAAGGGAAAAAATGTGATTTTCTTCATATCCTTTTTGTTCAGGTTAGAAGAGGCCTAGACAATCCAAGCCGAAGCCCAACTCCCAGTTTGGGATATAACTCCAAAGGTTAGTCACATCTCAGTGGTGCTTCTGCTTGGTGAAAAGATGGGCCTTTGTACTAGAGAGGATTAAATATCAACCACAATTATGGGCTGGTCACTCTAGGAGATTTCCCCCCAAATCAGAGAAGAGTACATTTTGGAAAGGCTGCTCCTTTCCCGTGTACTAGTCTTTGTTTCAGCTCTGGGACAAAGCAGTTGATTTTGCACAGTTCTTTCATTAAAATCTGGAGGGAAAATGCACAATATGGTTTACAGAAGGTTAATTCCCAATAGCAGGACCTTAAAAACAGCCTTTGGTGCTATATATGGATAAAATATTTTTGAAATGTCATTCTAGGCCCAAAAGTGTGAAGCCATCATATATACGGGCACAGATATCCATTACCACACATGATTTCGTTTGTGATTTCAGAATTGGGTGGGACTTTCTGTCCTTTTTTCTACCAAGCCCAACTCTTAGACATTCATGCTGTGAACTGTGTTTCTCTCAGTCCAGGAATCTGTTTAGGGATTTGCCGCAGTCACTAAGGAGGCTGCTTGGAGGGAGGGAATTGTTTTCAGTCACAGCCTAATGGGCAAGGCCTGGGCTCTTCACACTGGGGACACCAAGTCTGCTGCTAGGGACACACTGCTGGATGCCGACATGCAGCAGCAGCAGCAGCCGCAGCAGCCACAGCGGCTGCCTGCTGCCTCCTCCTCAGTGTGGTTGCCACAAATCTGGAAAAGACATGCAGCATCATACAAAGGATTTCTTTAATGAGGATGAGTTCCTAAGAGTGACTGGGGGTTGTGGCTGCTGCTCAGGCCTCTTTTTCCCTCTGCCAGACCTTCCCCTACCCATTATAGCTTTCCTTATACAGTAGCCTGGGGTGGGAAAGGGTACCCCTGAAGCGCACCACCACTCCTTCTGATAACCCAGAGGCTGATGTCTCTTTTACCCTGACTGAGTGAGGATGGACTGGAAGGTCTGAGTGCTGAGTAGGCTGGAATCCCAGAGTTGGACAAAAGCAAACACTTTTTTGTCTACTCCCTTCTCTGCCATCAGTGTTCCAGTCTTCTCCCATTCTAGCTACCCACATGGAGCATGGTCCTAGGGACTAGCTATATTTCTGTACTCAGATCCCCTTACCAGGGAATGGTCAAGGCAGGGGAGGGAGCCCTAAGCATCCCCATTTCCTTTCAATCTAATTTGGACTGCCCAGGGCTGGGTAAAGGCTGAGCTTGGTTGTGCAAGTAAGAACTTAGAGTCCTGCAGCTTGAAACTCCCAGGCCCTCTGTGAAATAATGCCTGGCTACAGGGAGGCTATTCTGCCCTGTAGAGCTGTTTACCTTCCTAAAGCTACTTCTCTTTAGGTTGGTTCCATTCAGATCTAGGAGCAAAATATCCCTCAAAAAAGTTACTTTGGGAAGCTAGAGTTATTGAAACCAGTTATCTGTCTTCTTGAGTGTGGGAAAGATTGAGTTACAGGCAATTGGGATAAATGCTACCATCCCCCTTTAGCATTCTTTTATTCTGTATCTTCCTCCTCCTCTTTTCCATCTTCTTCCTCTTCTTCTAAATCATGTCCAGAAGAACAAGCAGGTTGAAAGCAGGATAAACTTATACTGTGAGGGACTGCTGAAGCTGAAAGGAGGCCTGACTGTGTCTGGGCAGGTGACTCAGAGTGCAGAGTTCCTGTTTGTGTGACGGAGGGGTGATTTGAGGAAATGGAATCTCTTGCAGGGGAGATGGTATTCTGGTGGGGACTGTCCCACATCACTGAGAAACAGGTTCTGTGTCCAGGGCCTAAGCTTTGGGATCCTGAAAGCCTGCTCTGCTGTAGGGTGGGTACCTGTTGCGTGAAGCTGCTTGAAAGTCTTTGGGCCCCTGCCCTATTGTAAGTCTTGGGGGTTAGGTCTGACTTCCCCTGGGGCTGCTGGATTCACCTGTCATTACGCTCACTGCCCAGGAACCCTGACAAACCCCCACAATGTGAGTCTGAAACAGGGTGCTTAAGGTTCACTGATCTGTGTGTAGAACTTTGCAAAACTGCAAATAAGCGAGAAAATTTGCCTATTCTTGTGACGAGAAATACAAGTTTACTCTCAACATGGAAGCATGAGAAAAAGAGTGGGGGGAAACTTCTTTTAGCCAAAAGCCCCACTGTAATCTCCAGAACAATTTCATTTCCTTGGCAGTACCCTGGCTACCCTAGCCGAGGCCTCGGAAAGGTCACGGAGGAGATGGAGCTTAAAAGCGTTGGTGGGGAAGGAGAGAGGCGGCTAGGCCCTAGCAAGGTCGCAGGTGAGGGCCAGGCCGGGTGGCTTAGAGGGGACTGACAGGATGGAAGGCTGGGAGGCGGGGGCCGAAGTGTGTGTGTGTGTGTGTGTGGGGGGGGGCGTCGAGAGCAGAGCTACAACTTTTGTAAGGTCGTGGTGTTTTCGAAAGGGTTTTCTGAGGAATTCTCTCGGCCTGCCTCCAGGGCAGCTTGCTTGCCTTCTACTCCGCCCCTTCTTGAAGAGCAGGTCCAAGGGAGCTCGGGTTTCTGAGAGGCCCCGCGCCGCCAGGCCTGGGCGGACAGGCCTGTCCGCTTGCTGAGAAAGGGAAAAGCAAAGCGCGCACCTCGGCTTTCTGGGCGAGGTGCACGTTTGTGCTGAGGGACTGCAGGTCCTCAGGGAGCCCAGCTGTCACCTGCCTGCTCGGTCAACCAGGCCTGGTTGCGCGGGCAGGAGGTGCTGTCCCCGGGAAGTGGCTCCTGCAAAGGGCAGCCAAGAACCCGGGTAGTTGCACGGCTGCTGAGAATCCGCGGGCTGCAGAAAAAAGCATGTTCTCTCTCCTCCAAGGGGAAGTTGGAACTTTTGAACCCTTTACTTTAAGGTGATTGATTGAGTCCCACCAGAGAGCGACTCCACCCCCTGTCCCCACCTCCACTGACTTCCCTTGTCACCTCGGCTCTAAGTGTGAGCGCGGAGACCCAGCGGGAGCCAGGCTGGTGAGTTTGGAGACAGGCTCTGCGAACTCGAGGCTTTGTGCAAGAAGGAGCGTCCAGTAAACCCAGCCCGAGGTTATCGCGACTTTGGGTGAATCCCTTTGTGAAAACCCATAATGGGAGGGAGGTTCTTGCCTCCTTCCCCACAGCCTCCTATGTGAAAGACGTAAGCGACAGCTTCTCCCTTGAAACCTCTCCGCATGCCTGCCTCTCTAAGTGGAAACCCTCGCAGGAGCCGGGCTCCGCACTGGGCACTTTCAGGGAATACAGGAGCAGGGCTCAAAGCCTCCACCAGCGAAGTTGATTATTAATTCGGGCTGCTCGGGACGAGTGACACACTCAACGCCTTTGGCTTTGGGAATTGTCCCAGAGCTGGGACGGAGGCCCAGGGCTGCGTATGGGAAATGAGAGTTGCAGAGGCTCCCGACGTGTGAGTGGGCTGGGTAGTGCTCCAGGGGCAAAGGTTGGCTCTTCCTGGCCCCCAAATAAATTCTTGGTTAACTAGTGTAGACTAAACACATTAGTATTACTAAATGGAGTAAAACAGACGGGGTTGAAAGTGGGGGCATGTCAAATAGACCCAGACCCCGTCATACTTCTCCTCCGGTGACAAGTCAGGGTGCTTCCAAGACGAAAATAGAAATGTAACATTCAACTGGACGAATTAATTTTTGAGGGATTTACGGTATGATTTTCTTTCAAGTGGTATTCATTGGTTTTTTCCATCCATAGTGCGGCCCAAAGACAGATATATAAACAAGTACTTTCTGCTTTTTGGAAACCCCTTAACAGTATCTCCCAAAGAAAGATCAAGACACTTCGTGAATTTTCCCCAGATAATGCCTCATATTCCGAATGACTGATCAGAGAACTCTGGTATTGTTAAATAAAATGAGAGGAAGGCCAGCGAGGTGGGAGTTGAACAATGGCATTTCTGAATCAGTTTGCTTGATTGACATTTGGGAGCTTCATGACCCCAGGGAACAGGACTCATTATGGTGAATACACCAAAACATCAACCAAGATTAGAACTCTAGATCCTGATTTAATCCCATTTCAGTCTAAATTATAGTGGGAAAATATAAAATCCAAGAGGAGAGAATTGTTCCATCATATATCGACTTAAAGTTTCATCACTTTAGGAGCACTGACAAGTAAAATGTATGGGTTTGGTGGTGTAGGTACTAAGAATATTTAGGTGGTATAAAATATTTCATACTTATTTGGGAAGACATACCGGAGAAATAGTTTTTTTTTTTCCCCCCCATAGGAATTTTTTCTTGCTTGTATAAGAAAAATATAATCACCATCCACTGGATAAAAAATGAGGATCATCAACAAATTGATGGTAAGAAATAGATACCGTAAAGGTGGAATCTAAATTTCCATGATTATTTGGAAGACTTCTCTATTTCTTGGGAGGGGATTTCTTTTTAATGTCAAAGTTGAGTTAAATTGTAAATGTAACCCTGGTAATTGTCGAGAGATGATCTTCAATTCATGATGGAAAAAGGGAATGTGTTTGAGCAAGTCTATTTTTAACTACAGAAAAGTGTGAGATAATGTGGGCTGTGTTAAGTAGGTGGGAATATAACCTATGGCAACTTCACTACACAAAAATGTTTAATTCTTCAATAGAATTTATCCTCAAGTCTCAGAAATGCAAAAAACTGGAAATCTCAAGAATTGTATTAAGTTGAACCAAGAGGACACAGAAAGACAAAGCTGGTAAAACATATAGTTATAGTCTCCTGTGGTTTTTTTTTTTAGTAGGTAATCACAGGAAAGGGGAATTAACAAGATGATATCAAATAGAGCCAATATGTTATAAATAATGGAATAGAAAGGGTTGATGCACAATATAGCTTCACAACTTTATATTTTGAGAGGTAGCTTTTAATGAGAAGTCTTTGTGTTGTATGGGAACTGGGAATCCTAAGAATTATTTATGCAGCAAGAAGGAACAAAATTAATTATTAGGAGCTTGGTTGGTAATCACCAAATAAACTCTGAGCTTTGAGGTTAAAAATAGACGACTATCTCCATGTTCAATTATACAGTATCAATTACTAATACAACTGATGTTTTAGAGTCTCAGGGAGACCAGATACCATCTTCTATGGAGATATCTTGGTATTAATTAATGACTGCTTTATTCTCATTATTCACAAGGAAAAATAGGGGTCGTGTCACATTAAAATTAAGATTATCTTAGTTTATCTGGGCTCTTAAACAAAGATCATTCAAAGTAATTATATTTTGAATTAAGAGGTAGGTAATTTACCTCATTATATCTTTTGCTCAAAGATAGAAAATAAAGATCAGAAATAAGCAAACTTTCATTTTGAAGATAGAAAGAACCAAACAAACATGCCTTGACTTTAGCAATATTTCCCTTGCTAAAGGGGGAATGAGGGAACTGTAAAAGACGTGACTTTGCAAAGTCAAGTCCTTTTTAAAAGACTCGGATCGAAATTCTTGCTATGCAACAAGGATTCAGGTTTGATTAATTTTCTGCAAGCGACGTGATGGCGGTGTTTTAAAAGATTAATTAAATGAAGTGATACGGAGCACGAATTCAACCTGCAGAGACATCCCTGACGTTTTGTGGGGGGAGGGAGGTGTTGTGAGCTAGTCCCGAGCCCAAACTACCAGTTTTCCTGAGCTTGGGACGCAACTCCTGTCTCCTGGAGAGGAACGCGGAATTTGGCAGGGCGCCCGCCGGGCCGCCTGGCATCCCGAGCTGGCCGCCAGCTCTCGTGGGTGGGGACGGGGTGTGTCCCGGGGAACCCGCTGCCGAGAGAACTGCTGGCGCGGCTCTACACAAGCCAGTAAGGTCCAGGGTCATGCAGAGAGGCCGGAGGGGATCCCAGGAAGCCTAGGGCTGATGGCCCCGCGCCGCCTCCACTGCTCCAGGGGGTGAGGGACACCTACTTTGTGACCTGGCTCTCGCGGAGCCCCTTTCCTGGTCACAAGCGTGCTGGGTGCGTGGACGGCACTGTGTGAAGGCTTGAGGACGCGGAGGGCTCAGCCTGAGCGGTCCTGCCTCGTTAACTCGGACCCAGGACTCTAAGAGGTCCTCACAGCTTGGCCGCCCGACCACCTGGCCACGTCCTCCTACTTCTCCGCTCATTTTCCCGCCCCAGCTTCTCTACTCTCCACATTCCTGTCCCTTCGCTTCAAGCTGCGCCACTTTCGCCCGAGTAAGAAATTAAGCCGATCGCAGTTGTAACTGTTCTCAAGATATAATCGCGGGAGCCCTTGGGTCATGCACTGCATAGGCGAGGCGGGGGACACCGGAGAGGGTGGGTGTGCGGAAGAAGAGGACATTGGATTGCAATTCGCCTTCCCCCGGCGCGAACCACGTTGGACCCTAGTCTCCAGCTGGGGGCTAGGGGCCCGGCCAGGCAGGATTGTACATCCCTAGGCTCCACAGCGACGCGGCGGGGGCCCGGGCCCTCCGCCCTGCGTCGGCGCCAGGAACCTCCTCCTGCGGCTGGTCCCGGGAGTCGCGGCCTAAAAGCATCCCGGGGGATTCTCCGAGTCGCGAAGGCGACGCGGTTTCTCCTTCCCCTAGCTTCTGCCTCTCCCACCTCTACCCAGAGACCTCAGAGGTAGCGGAGGACCGGGAAGGGAGGCGGGCAGACAGACGGAGAAAGACTGGAAGCGGGAGCTCAGGGGTTGGCGGAGTCGGGTCGAAAAGGCAGCTTCGGGACGCGAAGGAAGGAGCCATCAGGGGAAAGGCAGGGACTAGGGAGTTGGAAGAGAGTCCCTTCCCTTCCAAATGGCGCACAGGGACCTCTCCCCGGGGAACCCCCTACCCAGCAGCTCCCAACCTCGAGAACAAAGGGTCTGGGAGGCAAGGCCCAGGTCGGGGAGCGGAGGTGGCGGGAGGCAGGCGGTGGGGGCAGGGAGGGCGCCTCCCCACATTTCCTCTCGCGGCCGAAGTATGGAAAGCTCCTTCCAGCCGACGCTTCACTGAGGCAGCTTCAAAATCGGGAGGGTTCGGGTTCCTTACCTAACGGCTGCACTCGCTCCCTTCCTCCCCCAAGGGTCCCCACCCCCTCCCGGGGCGGAGGACCGGGAGCGGCGAGGCTGCGTCGCGAGGCGGAGCGGGCGGAACCGCAGGACAGCAGCGCCTCCTGCAGGTACCGGGCGCTTCCGCAGCCACCGCGCCGCTCTCGCTCTTAAGGTGGAACCCGCGGTGTTCCCACCCGCGTGTTCTGCTCTCTGGCAACCCAGGTTCCATCGCTGCAAGTCACCCTCACGAAGCAGGCCTGACCGTCCGGAACGGTTGGAGTCTGCTGGACCTGCTGCTATTTCATGGACCCACTGCCTGCAGAACCTCTTCCACGGATGCCCCGCTATCGATTTCGACCATCACAGTTGATAGTCCCTTGCTGGTATAAAAGGTATAAAGGATGTGTAAGTCACGCGTCAGGGCAGACAGACCAGAACGAGAACGACGTTTCTGTAACTTGAAAGCAAACTTTTATTTCGTTTGTGAAAGGCAGAAGGCCAGCGGGAAAGTGTCGCCGAGGCCTGACCTATCCATGGGTGTTTCGGATCCCAGGGGTCTGAACGAGACTGCCTGATCCCGGAATCGCACTCAGCGCTCACTCCCCGCAAACTCGTGGGCAGGTGCGGGTGCAAGAGGACGGGGAGGAGCAGTGGGCCCTCAGGGAACCCTTCCTTACACATCTCGGGCGCCCCGGCTTCACCTAGGCTTATTGGGATGTTTTATTTATTTGGTGAAAGCAGGGAACGTGGAAGGATGAAAGAGCAATCTTCTTTTTTAACTAAATGTGAATATGAACTCATTGTTTCTTGAATATGTGTCCTCTGTGAACTCGAGAATCTTGGGGAAAACCTAAGAGCCCCGAGCAGAACACGAAGAAGGTAACCCGTCTCGGTGCGATTTGCAGTCCATTTCTTTCCTTTGCTCTTTGCCAGCTCCGTGTCCTGGAAAGGGGAACCCGAAGGGTTGCCCCGGGAAGACCTCGGCCGCGGAGGGCTGAGGCCGGAGCGCGAGGGAGGCTTGAGGGTTCGGAGGAGGGAAGCGGGCTGTGGCCTTCGCGTGAAGTTTACCGGCACCGTGGGAACCTCCCTTCCCCGGGGGCGCGGCCTTGGCTTCACCCTGCTGGGCTCGCCCCAGGAAAGCCGCGACCGCGGGCGCGGCCGCCGCGGAGGGAAGCTGGCCCGGCAGGTGCCGCTGGGTCACACCAGCCCCAGGGGTTGCAAACCGCAAAGCGAAAGTCGAGAGGGGCTGGAGCTTTTCCTCTAATCCATTTTACACTGTGAAAACCGCAAAGCTGTCGCCTAGGCGGCCACTTTTAATTGGGAGGCAGACAGACGAAAACCGTGAGAGCTGACTTTCTTGGCCAGTGTTTTTCCTTCTCAACAAAAAAGCCTGTTCTCAAGAGCGAAATCGGTCTGCGCTCACGTTTGCTCGCTTCGGGGCTTGGACTGGGGCAAACAGGCGCGGCGGCACCCCAGTGCGTGGGACAGCCCTACTGTGTACCTCTCCCCACGCCCTTCCCCGGCTTCTCACGGCGTCGGTCTCCGCCACCTCTCCCTCCACCCGTCACGCTGAGGCCGCCCGCTCCACGCAAGTCCCGTCGCGCGCTTTCTCGCTGAGCCTGAAGGACAGACGTGGGCGCTGGAGCGTTGGGGGCTCCGAGCGCGCTGAGTTGGCCCCAGATCAGGTTCCTCCGAAACCCCGGCGGGAAGAGTAGGCGGCCAGTCCTGGGGCTCGGAGACTTCCAGGCGGACCAGAAGAAACACCTCTAGACGCGCTTCGAGTCTGTAGCCGTTTTCCCTGGGGAAAAGCAGAAGCTAGTAGACACACTGAGCGGTGCCAGAGCAAACTTTCAATTTACCGCGCGCCCTGCTTGGGGTGTTCAGACCCTCAGGGGGGCCCCCCAGAGAAGCGAGGAGAGCAGAGGGCGTAAAGAAGGGGTGGGGACCACCCGGGACAATGGGTCAAGTCCCAGGGTAGCAGATGCCCCCTTCTCAAGTTGATGTGTTAAGAGTCCTACGTGGAAAACCATTTTTAGACAAACTTGCGGTTGTGGAGGTAAGAAAAGGGAAATCAAAAGAAAGACAGACCTTTATTTAAAAATAAAATGTAGGAAAATGGAGTGGTCAAAGTGTGCGGAGGTAGGAGGGAGGGAAGGAAGCACGGAGAAGACTTCCCTTCTTTGTTCTTTATGAGCATTTCCTTTCAAAATCAAAATACAGAGAGGTAGCCCCTCTTGGAGCATGGTTATGTAATTGAGAGATACTGCTCATCAGTTCATTTTTAGAGCATTTGCTGGGTTCAGAAAAGTTTTTAGAAGGTTCTTTCTCACCCAGCCCCTGTTTGAAGCTCAACTCATTTTGATATAAAGCAGATTTGATAAAAATTTCAGAAGAGAAAAATGTGTGTACACATCTGTACATATATGCATATGCGACAGATTTCGTATTCCCTCTAGTCTATTTCTAAGACAAGAGATTCTGTGGTAAATTATATATGATGGCTGCTTTTTTTCTAGTGTTGTCACCAGAGAGAAAAGTCCTGAGTTATCTTTTTCTCTTCTTCCCTTTAATAAATCTCCTAAGAGAGATAACTCTCGTTATACAATTGTGGCTCTCCCCCCACCCTCTTTCTGGCTTTCTTTCTTTCCCACACAAAACACACACATGTCATGTGCAGACTTTTCCCTAATCAGCTGGTAGTGTATGATCTATAAATTCATACCCATGTTTTAAGTTTCCTTTGAAGTTGGGAACAACACTGTTGAGGATCTGTTTTGCTTTGCACTGTGTGTGCATTTCATCAGGGATCTTTGGTAAACCAGTAAACCTTTGCTTTGAGTTTATTTCTTTATGGTTAAATGGAAAATAGCATTAATGAAAGGTTTAATCAGAATTTTTATATCAATATCAGCAAATAATACAAACAAATCATAATTGTTCCAAGTGTTCAATATGATGGCTGCCCACTTGCAGTCATATTTTGGCAAAACTACTTTACATTAATTGAAAATGACTAAAGTAGTGTATGCATTCTATATAGAGAGACTTATTCCCTGAGCTTTACCTCCAACAATTTAAACTATCTGGTTCAAATTACTTAATTCCTCCTCAAGGAGGGGAAAATTAGGA
>VMDR010013979.1:0-24188 GCA_007922815.1 Macrotus californicus | reverse complement strand
TAGAAGATCTGAAAGCTAGCACAGACTCCTGATGCAAAAGCTTTCAAAAAGCCTTCCAATATAAAAATAACTGTCATACACAGAAAGAGAACATGGTCACTCAAATTTCTTTGACAAGATTATTTTAGCTACAATAAAAAATATCTTCTCCATATGAAATGAAACTTCAATATACTAACAGCTAACATTTGAAAAGCTTTTCATGGTGTATACAGATATATCATTCTCATGTAATTTCCCAACCAACTTTCTCAAAAATCAACTCACTCAATTTCTCAAATGGAGAAAAGGGGTCATCAAGAGAGATTCACTTTTCTGCCTAATATCACATATTTGGTGACTATGACTTAAACCAACATCATCTAGTCTTAGATCTTAAGAAGACTAGAAATGTATGATTTACAGTTTTATGAATAAAGGGTGTTTCAATATCCAACATTTTCGAAGTGCATTTTTGTAAGATACTTAGTCCTGAAAAAATATATAATCCTCAAATTTGAAGAGAGAGTACACTAACTTCTCATTAATACTCTACCTGCCTCTACTACCTTAGCACCCATGTCTTCAACCCTTGACTAAAGTGCTAGAATCACTTTATATACCCCAAGCTTTCAAAGAAAGACACTGATTTTCAGAAGATCCAGAGTTTTTCTTCATTTTCCTTGACGTTTTTCCTTGGCCTTTCTACTTCGTCCCCATGAACCTAGCCCTTGCATCCTTTTGGCTTCACTCACTGACAAACTGGAGTTTCCCTTCACTGCTCTGTCCTCCAAATCTCTAGGGCAAGTAGACCTTGTCCTGTGCATGCTGCCCTCTACACAGACCAATGATGCCTACAACTACACCTGCAGAGAGCACTCAAATTTGGGTTCAAAATTCCACACTCCCCTTAACTTTCCAGCCCCCAATCTCCAGATGACGACTAAACAGTTCCACTGTGGCAGAAGGCAGGAGAAGAGGGTGCAGACACAAAGGGGCAGAGATCACAGGGAAGGGGAAAAATACTACTTGAAGCTGTTATGACAAGAGGAAGTCCCACCCACGTGGGAACTGAGCTCACTCTGGCCTAAAGACGGCTGGTCCACCAAGAGGCTTTGCTAGCAAAGGAAAATGGACACGTGCACAAGTGTGACATTCATCCAAGGTGAGGGACAGAGCAGATGTGACCAGAGCAGGGAATCCATTTGGGAAGTAAAAAAAGTGAGATGGAAAAAGGAAAAGGCGGACTGAGGCTAAGAAGTGGAAGAAGAGGTGGTGGAGGCCCGGCTGGAAGCTGGGACAAACTGTACAGAAAATGAGGAGCTTCGGTTTTCAGGGGGAACTTGGTAAAAGCTTCCACAGTAAATGGTCTACCACCCCAGGCTTCCTGTTTTGGGAAACTTCAGTCACATTTCCAGTGTTTGGTGACTATACTAGAATAAGCATTTAAAGATGGGGAAAAAAGAAGAAACTTTTCTCCGAAAATTCCTATCATATTGTCAGTAATAGGTTACATGCTAAATTTTCAATTCTTATTATGTACTTCTTTCATTGCACGAGGAGCATTCTGAAAGTTTATTTTGTGGGGAGTGGTGTTTGTGTGTGTATGTGTATTTCCTCCTGAGGGATGGATTTCACCTGCAAATCAGGGTTCCTCACCATCAATACATTCTCACAGATTTGGCTACTTTAAGTGTGTAATAAAACATCTGATTTAACAACTACAAAACTGCAAACCCAGCATATCCCATTATGATAGCTGAAGCATGTCCCAAAGTGCCAATGTCATCAGCTAGTAATGTCTGTTCCAGTGGGGAAGTCTTCCTGGGAACACGGGTGCCTGAGAACCTCTTGGAGGTGCGTGTGTTCTTAACTGAGAAACATCTAGGACTCTAGAAAAGCAACTGCTGACTGAATACTTACCACACTCAGATTGACAGGGCTGTTTGCCTTTGGTACTGGGTGGTTATAGAGTGCTCTGAGCGTTACATTCAAATCACTTTCCTACAGTAAAATAAGTAAAAGTGAATTTCATAAATAAAATGTGTGTTAGGCAAGCACAATGAAAACTACTTAATAGAGCCATGCACTGTCCTTCTCACACTGAGGCTTTATATAACTGCCTTCCCTGGGACCGTTTATACACCCTAAATCAAAATACTTAAATCTAATAAATACAGAAAAGACATTCATATCACTTACCCAGAAAGAATAATAGCAATATATATTTAGTATAACTATGTATTTGGCAAAATTCAATTACTATAAAATATACAGTTATTTACAGAAATTATTTAAATCATTAGATCCAAGAACAATGGAATTGCCTAAAAATAGCAATACAACTCTTTATCAGATTACGGAAAGCTTCCATTTCCTATTTTGATTTTAAAGTCTCAAACCTAATTTTTAAGGAGCAAGTGTAATTTAAGTAAGACTATTATTCTAACATCCAACAGAGGTTGTCCTAAATATTTTGTTGCTAAGTAGCTGCTGGTCCCTACTTGACCCACAGAAAAAGAGGGGGATTAAAAAAGCTGTATAACACATCTACTTCCTAGGGTTTGATTAATAACAACACATCTGGATGTGCACACACACATGTGTTTCTGAATCACACCTACAAATCCAGGACTAAATCTGCAAAGGTAGCTTTTAAATATGTAGTTATTTTCTTCTCCTCTAAAATGTTTATGTTGGGAGAATAGACCAAAGGGAAGGCAACTCTTCAAGGAAAGTAATACCTAATTGTATGGGGCTTGGATATGAGACCCATGATTTCTCACAGCTACTCTTTAACTTGACTGTCAAAGCAATTTGGATCTCTATAAATGCTTGCGAAAGTGGGCATTCAGATCCGCCTATTTAAAATTCTCTTCATAATGACCTAAAAAGAAGACGATGAAGACTCTATCTCTTTACCATTTAAACAGTGAGATATACCACAGAATATTCCGGATGTTATCGATACTCTGTGTACAAAAGACTTCCTATGGGTACATGAGTTCTGTAAAAGTCTAGCTTTTAAAAATCCTTTGCGCTTGCTTGCTGTAGGCTGGGTAAGGATAACATGAATTATAAAATCTAAATAGCAGTCTAACCAACCAGTGGTATTGGATTAAAAGTGAAAAAAATCAGAATTAAAGGCTCACTTGTGGTCACTGAAATAACACTGAGAACATCTACCCTCCTCTGACCAAGAATACACACAGCAGCCTTCCCGTTCCCACGTCTCAGAAAACCACAGCTGGTGGGGGTGTACAATGGTGCCACCCCAAGAAATGTCATTTTTTGACAGTCTTTTGAAAAAATTAAACGTGGAATCACCATATTTCTTAGCAATTCTGAGTACACTGTCGAAAGAACTGACTGTAGGGACTCAGACAAGTATTTGCACACCCGTGTTCATTGCGGTGCTGTCCACAACAGCCCCAAAATGGAAGCAGCCCCCCGCGTTCACCTGCGATGAATGGAGAAGCAAGATGCGGTGCGGACCCAGGTGGGATGCTATTCGGTACTAAGAGGAAAGAAGTTCTGACACGTGCTGAGGACAGGACGGACCTCGAAAACGTGCTCAGTGAAATAAGCCAGTCACGGAAAAGCAGGTATTGATGATTCCACTTCTAGGAGGGACACCGTCACGTTTGCACAGACATAAAGTACAAGGGCTGTTGCCAGGGACTTGGGGGAGGGGACACGGGACGTCACTGTTTAATGAGGACAGAGTTTCAGTTTGGGAAGATGAAATAGTTCGAGAGAGGGTAGGGTCGATGGTTGCAGGACAATGTGAATGTATTAATGAAACAGACTGTACACTTAGGGTTTAAAATGGTCAATTTTACGTGGTGTGTATTTGGCCTCCGTTAACAAAAAGGGGGGTGGGAACTATAGCTTACCTGTTCCTTAGCCAAGTAATCTGCCAGAGTATTTAGAAGCTTGTAATACACTTCAAACCACGGCAGGTAACTGTAAAAAAGCAAAAACAAAAAAAACCCTTAAAAATGTAAACACCTTATTGAGTGTCAAGAAACAAGATGACAAAAATCAACATTAAATGCACACTATTTCCAGCAGTTTGATCGCAGAGGCAGACAACAGTGAACCTCTGTCCTCTTCCCTGTTACGGTGACACCTGCCTGTCAACCGTCTGCAGCTCTCACGGCACTGCCGGAATCCAAAGTTCTACCACGGAGTTTGTCCGTGACTCCCTCCCACTCAATGTCAGCAGTATCAGAAATCACTCAGCCCTCCTGCGTGGTGCGCTTGGCACAAGAGCAGCACGAGCAAACCCAGGGTAAAAATGAGCCACTGCAGTAACATGGAACACGACATAAACACTAATTTTAAAAACCTTTTAAAACAAAGACGCAATCATTTTTTAAATATTGCTGAATTGAGTATATAATACAATAGAATTGTGGACTTAACGGTTTCTCAGAAACTGATGTTTAGACAAAATGGTACATTTCAAAACAAATACCGCCACGAATAACAGAAAGCCTATTTTTCAAAGCATAAATATTGTAAACAGCTTTTAAATATCAAAAAACAAATCCTGTCATTTAAAATTTGTTTTTGAGGAAAGGCAGACACCAGAGCAAATGTGGAAGGAACTGTGGGCAACACAGACCACACGGATACAAGACGAGAACTTCCCAAGTTGTCACGAATGTCCCTGAGAGCTGAATAAAGAACAGGATGCTACCAAACAAAATGAAATGTAAAAGAGAAGTAGACAACAATCACTAGACAACAAAAAAAGAGCTCTTAAAATTCAAAATACAAAAGGCAAAAAAAATTAAAATCAATACGAAGCTGGGACATGAAAGCAAGAATACCTCCTAGGAACTAGAAAAAAAAGAGGCAAACAGATGAATCATAAGAGAGTAAATATTCAAAGATCAGGGCTTCAATCTTGACTACTGTGTAGTTGACTAATAGTTTCTAAAAGAAAGAAAAGCGTGGCGGGGGAGGAATAAAAATTTCTTTTTAAAAATTATTGGAAAGATTCCCAGAACTTGAAGCAGGAGTCCCCAGATTGAAAGGGTCCCACGGGGTGAACTGTGGAGTATCAGCCCAATCAGAGCATCGGAGTGAAATTCCAGAACGGGGACAGAAGGCCACCGAAGAGACAGAACAGGTAACACGCAGAGCGATCAGATCTGAAATCTCACTGAACCTCTTAACAGCAACCCTGGAAAGTGGGAGAAAGCACCTTCTAAATTCAGAGGTAAGTCCTTCGCAGCCTGCAATTCTTCGTCTAGAGAACCATCGGCCACGTGTGGGGCCCAACGACGCAGCATTTCGGTTGGGGCACAGCTCCACCCTTCACCAGCTCCATGCTTCTGCGGGGGCAGCTACCACGATGGCTTTCGCCATGTGACTGCTGATACCATGGACCTCCCACGCCCTGTTTTCTACCTTAAGTAATTCTCCCGGAGGATGTTCTACAAAGACACGCTACTTTCGTGGGAAGAGAGCAATTTCATGTGTGGCCGTTTCATGCTCACATTTCAGCTTGTCGTGGCCCACAGAAATTGTTGTTCTGAGAAATGACCCACGTGCGGTGTCGCTCAGATCTGCGTTCCCAATGAGATGAGCCCCAATCTACAGAAGGGACATGCGAGCCTGGTCTGTTTCTATCCTGCTCTCAAGACAAAGCCAAAGGTATTGGCCCCAGGTGGCCGTTGGTCTCTCTGGGGACCCTCACACGGTCATGTGCACCTGACTCAAATCACGTAAAACCTGGGATCACCTTGGTTTTCCCAGACCTAATACCTTAAACACTCCTTTAAATGCTCTGGTTTTCTCATCTTTACATACTTTTCATGGATTACCCTCCCCTCTCAATGTCCTTTCAAACCGTGAAGATGAACTGAACCCAATTATTCCTTAAGCAGCAGATTTATATAGAAAAGGGTGGTTTGCCTGTAAGATTATGTACCTGCTTTTGGAAATGAGTGATTTTAATTAATACATCATTAATATGTGGATATCCAAATATTGAGAAATATTTACTTTTCAAAATGTAACAGTTGCTATTTGAGCTAGGTATTTTGGTTTTTACATAATGAGTACCATATTTTATAGCCTGTAAGAACTCATCTGGGAGTGGGCTCGGGCGGTTCCGTGCACGAGGCAGGCTGCACTCTGTCCTCACGTGCACCCTTAGATTACCACGTGCAGCGCAATGGGGCGCACCTGGATGTGGGACCACCTGCTCTAACGGGACTTCACCTATAAACCTGACTACCAGTATTGTTTCTTAATGACTTACAACCAGGTTTACACTGTGGGCTATTTCTCACAGGTCTCTGAGACTCCTGGGTTGTTTCTATTCGGACAGCATGACTTACTAGCTGGTTCTCTGCCCATCTAGCGAGTAGAGAGCAGAATCTAAGAATGAGAGACTCTACGTGTTAAAATAATTGGAAGCATGGGGAATAAGGCTTCTTAAGCACAAACTACAGGTAGGAAAATATGCTCGGTGCTTTGTCTGTGTTACCTCATTTAATTCCGATAATAGCACTGGGCTGTATGTTTGACTAAGCTAAGGTAAAGCAATATATCCAGGGTTGCAAAGCCACCGACTGGCAAGCCTGGGATTAGAACTGGGCACGCCAGCTGAGCAGCGCACGCCGACAGGCCCTCCCAGTGCAGGCCCGTTTTTCTGCACCGTCGGTCTTTGGGTAAACATAGCCAAACACCAGACACTTTCAGGCAGCTAGATCAAGAGCGACAAAGTTCATTCTGGTTTAATCCTAAATCACCCTGCTTGTACTTTCTGTCACTGAAGCACATTCTATCTTCCAAAGTGCTTTTGTCTGACGATCAGAGCAGTATCTTCATGCCTTTAAACTACATGGCATTCATACAGGAAAGCATCTCCGCAGATAAAGAATTGTCTAATTTGATTCTTTCATCCTGCACTGGTAATTCCTTGCCATGGTAGATTTTAGTGCTGGGCCTGTGTCCCCCATCATGGATAAAAATTTGAAAGGGGCATGGCCTGCCACATGGTATGAGATCCCTCCCAAAATAACATAACTGTTATTGGCCATAACTGTCATTGGATAAGACATCCCATAGATTGTCCTACCAACAATCTAAGGGTGGTATTTTAGCCACGAAGACGACTCCTCACTGCGTTGTCTATAATCCAGCCAACATTTTTCTCTCCCCATAATTTGTTGATGAGACACAGTGAGACACCTGCTTCCAAATGAGCAGAGCAGTACTGGAAAAGCACAGGCCCTCTGTGGTGGTAGGAAGGCTCCCCCACACTTGGGCCTGGCTGCAGAGCTGATAAAACATTTACATTCCGAAGCCAAAGGTTAAACAATGGAAAGGAAACGTCTCCTGTCAGAGTCAGGTAACCACTGAGCATCTGAGTGACCAGCAGGAACCTCACTCAGGTAATCAAATAAAACTAAGGAAGCTGCCTTTCCGTAGCAGGATGTCTAATGTCTAGAGGCTGTTTTTCTGCCTGGAAAATTGACACAAAATGTGTAAAATTGAAACATCCTGCTTCTAAGGGATTTGCCCAAAGGAAGAGTGTGAAGGCTTAAAGTGTGATCGGAGTTAAGGGGGTGGGGGGTGAGGGGGACGGGGAGGACTACAAAGGCCCGAACCATCAATCTGTCGTCCTTATTAGAGTAGTTCATTCTGGACCCTCGACGACAATTTTATAGTGGTAAAATTATGTTCATCAAATTAGGAAAAAAGTTATTTCTTGCATTTTGCCAGCATATGAAAGCAATTCTAAATACAAATAACGGTAGGGTTTAAGCCAGTACGTGCTAGGGTATTTTTGAAATCACATTAAAACTAAGGTGGACGTGCTCATGGAAAGAGCCAAAGGGTGCAAACTGTGGCTGAACATTCAAAATTAACTATCAATGTCCACAGTAAGTAAACCAAAATCCTAATGTTTCTTCTAAAAAGTGAACAAAACACAGAAATCAAATATATTTACTTTCAAGTCATATAATTACATGAAATGCAGGAGAGAAAAAAAAACCCTTATTTTTATAGAATCGTGTACCAATTTTCTAGCTTGGAACTCTAAGGTAAATTTAAGTTACTTTTAAGTCTTCCAAGAGTATCCTCCAGGAATGGAGACCGTAGCTCTAAAGCATTTTGTGCAGAGATTCTAGCTCGGAACTGGAAGGAATACAATATTGTGTATACGTGTGTGTGCATGATGTGTGGGAGACAGAAGCAGGTTTACATTAGAGGATCTGGGGGACACGTATGTGAGTCCATTGTCCCAGTCTTGAAACTTCTCTGGACGTCTGATTTTTTTCAATAAAAAGATGTGAAAATTCAGAGAAAAATGAGGAAGCACGTAGAGCCTTGGCCTCACTCTGAGGGCAACCCTGTGCAGGCAGAGCACGTGAGGGTCGACTCCCCTTCCCACTCCAGCTTTTGAACTTTCCACCTTGAAATGCCACCGTGCCTGGGGCTCTCCCCACCCCCCACCACCGTGCCACTCCCAGCCCCTGTGCCCCACCAACGGGCTTCCAATGGGGAGAATCAGTCCCATCTGAAACATAATACTCTCGGGGACAAAACACACATTTTCCATGCCATTGTTACCCCGAAGGGAAAGTTGTGGCTGAAGGGGGAGTGGGAGGGAGCGCATCCACATTCTACCACTTACAAGGCAGTTAAATGTTCCCTCTGAATAAAGATTGAAAAGAATGTCCCCAACTCCAACACACGTTCTGAGGACGTCAGCTCTATATCAAAGTTCGCTTTGCAATGTTTTAGTTATTAAATGTGATTTCTTTTTCTATATAAACATTTCCATAGAATCTGGCTTGGCCAATATCCAAATTGCAAGCATGATACAGCGTCCTACTTTTATAGACTATGTCACAGAATTTGGATTCCTGATTCATCAGGACTTGCTAAGGGACAGCTAAGCTTTGGGACCCTTCCTCCTCAACAGCCAGTGACTCACGTGCTCGGCAAGGAGACAGGAAACACCCTCCTCACTCTCTACGGAGTCAGAAGCCGGGAGTGAGTAAGTGGGGCAGGTCGGACCTGGTGGCCAACGAGCAGATGAAGGACACAACCAAAACCTACGGCTGAGGGCCAGCTTCTTGCTGCTCTTGGGAAGGACTTCTATTTTGCTCAATATTCCCATTTAGGAAAAGGAATTAGAAACAAGAGTTTTATGCAAAATTTCACTAAAACGTGTAAGGTTAGAAACGGTTTCTAAAATCTTTAGCACACCGTGTTTGGCCCAAATAAAACACCTCTGACCACTTCTGCCCTGAGTCAGCAGTTTGCAGCCTTTGCCTCAAAGCAGCGAGTCACTTCCCGAAATCCAAGTTCAGAGTCAGCCGTAGAAACGGACTCACTAATTTAAGACTTTTGCAGTCTACTGAACGTGTGAAGCATATATTATTTGAACTCCTGTCTATTTAATTTTTCAGAAGTAAACCCCCCAAAATGGATCTTTAAAAAAGCCAACTCTTTCAAGAAAAACTCTACCGTTACTGGGAAATCTTTAAAGCGAATTGAGGCTACACATAGAAAGTAAATACAGTTATTTTACAACTCATTTGGATTTAGCAAAAACAAATAAGAAAAAATTAAGCATACCTGTAAGCATCCCGAGCATACCACAGCATGAAAGAAAGATGGTGAAGGTCCTGTATGTCGATTTTATGTTTTCACCACAAACACTCACCTAAGGATGCACAGGCAGATTCTGCCTCCAGATGTGAGTCTGCAGAACCCGAACCTCTGCTTACTTTCGATGTCTGTCAGCGCAAAGGTGAAGTGTTGTCCAACTTGGTTTTGAGACACTCTAGAACACAGGAAGATTTCCAAACATAAAGAACTGTGTAAGAATTTTCATAAAGAAAAGCAAAAGCAAGAGTGTGTTTCCATGTAGCATGGGTTTCTCCTTTCTAATCAGTTGGTTCTTAGAGCTAGAACTATGTTCTACAATCAAAATGAGTGTCGTAGGTGTGAACTTGAATTAAACCGTGAGTCAAATATCAAAGTAAGTTACCACCTTACAGGCCAAGCAATCCGGCATAATATTTCACAAGTTTTCCCGTGCCTAAGGTACTTATAAATATTTCATAACTCTGAAAAAACTATTACACTGTGGAACTGAGAAACCGGGTGTGATGATGGAACCGCCCGATTCTGGCTCGCCTTCCTGATCTTCTAAGATGGCGGAGATGGCCAACCACATTGCTTAGGAATCCAGTGTGGCCACCAGCTCTGACTGCTGCTCCTTCGGTCGACATACCGCCCCCCCCCACCCCCCCGCCATGAAGTGCCACACAGAGGACCACTGGCCTTTTTTAGCTTCCTCTTCTACAGCTACCTCTACAGTGAGAACAGATTTCCAAGCACGAAATAAGGACGCAATTTCTGCAACAAGAACTTGCTGACTACCAAGACCGTCACCGTTCTGAACTAAGTGTCTTACTAGCACAGCAGCCAACAGGCTGCATCGTGCGACGCGATGTAAATCATTGTGCAGGAAATTGATTACAATTTCAAACACGTAAGGACATTTCCTGTGACGGGCCATCATAGTGCCGTGAGACGACCATTGTGGACGTCTGCACCCTTTTCCTGAAATAAAATACCCGCGACACCTAAATGCTGGTTCCGAAACAGCCACGGGAATTATGTAAAAGAGTCGGTCACTACTAGCGGGCCAACACCACCCATTATTCTCAATTGTGAGGAAACATTGAACAGTTAACAGATACACCTTTAAGTGGATAGTTTTTAAGAACGTTCACAAACCTCAGGAACCACCTCTAGTACCTCCTGGGCCCTCTAGCACCCAAGGCTCCCAGCACCCTTTCCCAGCTCATCTTCCTTTACCTAAGAATTTGAAAACTGCGACCTTGGCAGGTACGCAACCAGAATGAGGTAAAACGCGGCAGTCCCCGACCAAACACTTCCTGGGAGCCATTTGTCCATCATCCCGCACGCATATCATCGCCAAAACTGTAAAAGTCTAGGTTTTTACTAATCTTCAGTAATCTATTTTCCTAAAGATGTATTTTCTTGTAGAATCCCCTCCTGCCATGCTCTTTAAAAAACTGATAGCAGGGTGTGCAAGTCCCATGAAAAATGAATGATCTGTGGTGATGTGCACAGGGCTGGGCGCTTGGTGAAGTCCCACTGTGCCCAGGTAGCGCTCCACCCCTTCGGCCCCTTCTCAGTGAAACACAAACAGAAGGAGGCACTCAGCTCGGACGGGGAGTCCCCTGCAGCCATCCAGAACCTGGCCCTGTGTCTCTCCAGCTATTCTGGGGAGATGGGGAGTCCCCTGCATCCATCCAGAACCTGGCTGGCCCTGTGTCTCTCCAGCTACTCTTGGGAGACAGAGAGTCCCCAGGTTTAGAATAATATCTCACAGATGGTCCTTTCAATCAGGGTGGAGGGAGATGGGAGCCAGCATGTACACATCTCATTTTACAAGGCGCGGCTCTAAGGCCCCGATCAAGGACGCAGTATTATGCTTTCTTCTGCAAGTGCGTAGCTGTGCCCCGGGAGCACAGGAGGAAGACCTGGAACCCTGGGAGCACAGGAGGAAGACCTGGAACCTGAAGGCGTGTCCCAACAGGCCCCAGGGGAGAAAACAAAAGATGTGAGGATTTCAAACACTTTCGCATTCCCCGCATTATTTCATTTTGGGCCTCTAGTCTCTTTGCTGTTGCTGGCAATAAAGAGAAAAGGGCATTTCGTTTCATTTACAAACAGGCAGCAGTTTCTCAGTGCTCGCCGAGACAGCGAGGTGACTTAAATGATGAGTTTGCTGTACCTTTCGACGTCAAAGGGGAAACAGAACTTCGGCACACTCTGGAGCACCTCCTGGAAGGCAAATTTAAAACAAGAAAAGCTTTAGAATATTTATGAAGATGCACTTACAACCTTTTGGAGATACCTTCTGGGGGATAAAGAGGAGGGGGCTGTTTCTTCAGAAAACCAGCCCAGGCCCACGACTAAAATAATTGATTATGAAAAAGGAATGAACTGCAGGCCTTGGCAGATTGCGGAGACAATGCCGGCAGGCCCCGGGGGGGGGGCGGGGCCTGGCCTGAAGGGTATTAACACCCTTCACCTCCCCGCTGGGGTCCCCTCAACAAGGCCATATGGATTTTACAAGAAGCGCCACACCATATGGGGAGGCTACTGGTCCCACAGACTAGCCACAGGGACCTCTGACAGATCCTGGCTCAGAAATAGAAATGTTGTTTCAATTAAAATGCAGGCAGAGCACGGGGACTGAAGCTGGCGGCAGAATGAATTGCTGAGAGGTACAACCACCCGACGTGCCCCGCAGGAGAACGGTTTAGAAAAAGACTCGGTGGCCGAAGACGCACATTTAGTGACTCAACTCTTGGGAAACTCAGCGACAGGAACACTAAGTTGTACCTCAGATGAAACCCTTCCGTGTACGTTGAGAAACAAGCCTTTGAATTTAAAACGACACAGCTGCTCTTCTGTGCACGTTCATTTAAAAATGGCCTAATGTAAAAATCGATGTTTCTGTTAAGCACAGAAAATAACCTTATTGATTTTGCAACCCGCAGGGATTTTACAGTCATTCTAAAATAACTTTTAACGCTTTCAGAAATCATACACCCATTCACAGTTATAACAAAATGCAAATAATTGTCAGCCACTTGGCCCAAAATAGAAAAAGATCTATTTTGTTCCATATGAAAAACAACTTAAGATGGACTCTGATCCTTAGGTTAAACCTTAGAATTGAAGTTAACATCAGACAAGTTCAAAGCCAGGTAATTTTACAAGACAAAGTGGAGATTTATGAGCTTTTTTTTTCCTGTTAAAAAGACATTAGTGCCAATATCTTAAGGCTGTGGTCACGCCCCCCTCCCCCAAAAACACCTAACCCATTAACTCTTTACCAAGAAAACCTGCACCCAGCGAAACCACCAATACCTGAATACGTGAACCCTACAGAGAAACACAGAATCGAGGGTTTTAAAGTGGAATCTCTCACATTTGCTTCAAACCTAGGCTGCCGTTTGGTTTCCACCGGAAACCAAACACTGAGATTCCAATGCTGCCGCCTCAGAAAGCTTCCAGAGCCCTGTGCCCCCAGAGCAGCAAGACAAGGACGGGGTGAGAAAGCGGCCTTGGCGTTCGGGGCCGGAAGCCTCGTTTGCCTGGGCACGTGGACCTTTAAAAGTAGGACCCCATATTTAACTGTTTTACCACTGATGCTATTTCGCTAAATGTGATTAAAAGAGCAGCTACACTCAAAATGATTTCAATTCCTGAGGCTGAAAATGCTTCCTTGCAGGTGAGAACAGGTGGTGTGGCCATGGCTTAGTCCTCATCTCGTGCGGCGAACATGAGGCCATCTCCGCACTTGCTGCACCTGCGAGCACCGCCCAGGTAACGCCCGCACCGGGGTCCCATTGTCGCTGTGACGGCAGATACACAGCTAGAAAATTCATTGTCTGCTTCCAAACACGCCAAAAGGAGTAATCTGTCTCACATCCATTCTAAGCCACAAATTAAGAAGGTTTTCCCTCGGTGGCTCCGTCTCTCATACACCCCCACCCCCCTCCCCCCTCCCCCCGCCTCCTTCCACAAGCAACACACAAGCACACACTCTGCAAAAGCCTCTGCTCGCTTCCCAACTGGCAGAAGCACCCCTCGGGGGACAAGTCTTTAAACCTCCGCACTCTTTAAAATTCAGCCAGCCAGCAGGTCTATAGACTGGTGTATAAACAGTGTAGACAAAAAAGTCCTCTTGCAGCTTATGCCGGCGACAAAGCAGCTCAGCGGCGACTGCTCCCCCCCAACAGTGGGAGCCAGGTTTACACAGATCAGTAGGTGGGAGCCCGCCCTTGCTCCCAGGGCTCTGTGCGCCTCCTTAATTACAGGTGCTGTTCAGGCTGGAGGCAAAAAAAAAAAAGAGGGGAAGAGAGAGAAAGGGGGAGAAAGAGAGATAGGGGGAGGGAGAGAGAAAGAGAAAAGCGGGGGAGAGAGAGAGAAAGGGGAAGAAAGAGAGAGAATTGGAGAGCGGAGTAAGATACATGCAATTAGTTCTGGAAGATCCTCTTAGCAATGATGTTGACTGAGTTGTACCACGCCGTATTTTGATCTCTCTCTCTCTCTCTCACACACACACACACACACACACACTTCTAGGCTGGCATCCATAGATTTTGTAAAAGGTTTACGATAATACCCTTCAAATGTTATATTTCCCTGGTTTCTATAGGCTTTGACTTTCACAAAACGCCTCATTTTCCTAGCCAAGAGAAATTCTTGGGGTTTTCAAAAATCTTCTTAATTTGCTAAAGTGTTTTATTTGTATACGGGAAGAACACACTAACATGTCAAATGTTAAGAATAAAAATAACAAAGGGGACGAAATAGAACATAAATTATGAACAGCAAAATAAAAGGTGCGGTGACATATCATCTACCTGCGTTTCTCCCCAAAACAGCACACTGACCACCAGGTACAGGACTGAAGAAGGTGGGTAAAAACCTCACCCAGTGTCTCTGGCCCAACCTGCATATCAGCACTGATAACAAATCTGATCAAGTTGATCTCGTGAGAGAAAAGACAGCAGACTGCTGGTGTTGGCGTGGCACATTCAGCGTTATAAACTGACCAACAAGCGTTTAAGAATCTACTTTTTTTTTTAAGCTAAAATATGTAAAGCTTACTTCCTAATTATAGGTCAAGGACTGTGAAGGTCCTGAAGCTTCTATGAGGAAAACCTAAGCTGAAATGAGGTGTGTACCAGTACTGGTTTCCCTCCTTCTCCGCGGCTCTGCCCCTGCCCTGCACTGGAACCCTGACATTCTCCAAGGTCCCCTGTGTCCCACACACACCTCTGTGCCACCCGCAGTCCGTACACCTGCCTGGCACGCTCATCCACACCCACGGGGTCAACTAGAGCCAGCACATCTCTTGGTCTTTCGGTTTCGATCTGTCCGTGAACTCCAGGATTATATATCTAACTGCTTTCTATTACCAAACCCTGTACGTTCCCCAGACACACAGAATGGACAACACTGACATGGTTCTTTTAGTTACTGTCCTTATCACTTAGAATGAATGGCAACACCATCTGCCCAGACACACAAGCCAAAACCATGGCGGCTGTCTACCCTTTCTGTGATCAATCATCTACCCTATGCGATCAATCACCAATCAAATCCTGTTACTCCCTGTGATCAATCATCTACCCTATGCAATCGAACACCAATCAAATCCTGTTACTCCCATTTCATAGCTTTCTTGCTCCAGAGGTTCTCAGTGGGAGGGCAGAATGGATTAGGAGGAAGACAGGAAAGTATAAGAATCAACTGGGAGGGTTTTAAAAACACACCTGAGCCCTGGCTGGTGTGGCTCAGTGGACAGAGTGCGGGCGTGGGAACCAAAGGGTCACTGGTTCGATTCCCAGTCAAGGCACAGGCCTGGGTTGTGGGCCAGTCCCCAGTAAGGGGCGTGTGAGAGGCAACCACACACTGATGTTTTCCTCCCTCTCTTTCTCCCTCCCTTCCCCTCTCTCTAATAAAAAATAAAAAGCAGTGCAGAGTCTCTACACACTAGGGAGCATTCAGGGTCCTGACTCCCCAACTTAGTTCGAGTGGCACCTGTCAGGATGCTGAGAAGGACAAGGAGCAGTTCTTTTCTCATGACAGAAGGGACAAGGTAGCCTTGCTCTGGGACCGGTGAATTTGACACCCACGTCAGGGACTCGGGTCTCCGTCCCTCTGTCCTGCTGTCTTCAGTTGGTGGCTATGTCAGCTGGTGGCTGTGTCCTCAGCTCCCTCTTCTCCTGGTCACAAAAGGAGCCGCCAGACTTCGACACATCATGTGAAGTCATCGCCCTGTCCAGTCAAAGCAGCATCTCCCTCTGTGAGTCTCTTTTCACCAGAGAGGAAACCTTTCCCGGAAGCCCCTTTGCCGATGTTCCCATTCCGTCTAATTAGCCAGAAGGTCAAAGCCACTCTGGAACTCATCGCTGGCGAGGACAGGGCTGCCTGTGCTTAGCTCAGTCTACGTCTGAGGAAATTGGCATTCAAGCCTGCTCACTTTCCGCCAGCTATGACACATAAGGAAGCTTGAGTGACGTGTCCATATTTTCTTTCTTAAGACTCCTCACGGTAATTTTAATCAGCTATGAATCAAATTTATACTGAAGTTCTCAAGAAAAATATGCCACAATAGTGTATGGACAGTTTTGAAGTATCCACTTAATTCATCTGAATAACACTTTCAGAATCATTTTGTAAAAAGGAGAGATACTTGTCAATTTTAATATTATTCACAGAGGGCACAGGTTTCTAAAAAAAATGATTACTTAATTTTGGATATTATCTCCCGAAATCAGTGAGAATTAATTAATGCTAGGTGTTCAATCTACTTGTGCTTTACAGAGAGAAGTAATAACCTTTATTTTTCTCAAAGGAAACACGCATTGAACTACTTAGTCGTGAGCAGGCACCCTGGGAAGTTCAGGGACACCCAGCAAACTCACGGGGCACGTCCAGGTGGTTGAAGGAGTGATTAACTCAGGATGCACTGTATTAAAAGCAAGAATCACGTAGTGTGGCAAACACACGTAGCCTCTTTAAACATCATCTTCTCGTGGTTTTTTAAGAAGTTTGTCAAAGTTAGAGAATATACTTTCAACTTACAACCAAAGAACGACTGTCAGAAACACTGAGCTCACTGTGCATCTTTCTCTTGGTTTTTGCTTTTATGCGATATTTCTGCATGAAATAAATTTCTCTTTCACCTTTCCTCCTTCAGTTAGGAAAACCGCTGCCAGACCGTGAATTCTGACACTGAAACTGTTTAGACTGTTAACTCCTCTCAAGCGATTTTTCCCTGTTAAAAATGAATCTCTCCTGTTGGAAGACTTAAGTAACTGCCACAAAGCAAAACTACTGTGCTATAAAAAGAACTGTGCTGTTGGCATACAAAGGTCAAGGGCATGGGTAGTGTGCGCATTGGTCTCGGACCCCTGCTGTCCACTCACCATCACTGTAGTTAAATGTACTGCCCCTGGAAAAGCCTAGGTCAAAGCAGGGCAGGATGACATCACAAAAAAACATGTGTGTTTGCAGTCAGATGGTTCGCTTGGCAAATAAAAGGCATAATGCATTTCCCTCATTAATTTCAGATCAAGAAAAGCATTTAAAAGGTATGGGGGGTCCAGGATGGAGGCCCAGGATGACACGGACTCATCTGTTCTCACACACATACCGAATCACAGCTATGCCTGAAACAGCTCTCTCTGAACACAAGCTGAGCGCCCCACACAGCACAGGATTGGGGGGTAACCTCGAGACAAGCAGGAGAGGCGATGACTCAGTCATGCAGGAAACCCCACCCCTGGAGTGGAGATCCACAATAGGCAAGGCATTTTTTTAAATTTTCTGACCATAATGATATTAAACGAGAAATCAATTACAAAAAGAAAATTGAAAAAATAACAAATACGTGGAGATTAAACAACACGCTACTGAACAAACAACGGGTCAATGAAGAAATCAAAGGGAAATCAAAAAAACCTAGAGACAAATAAAAATAGAAATACAACACACCAAAATCCATAAGATGCAGCAAAAGCAGCTGTAAGAGGGAAGTTCATAGCAATACAGGTCTACCTCAAGACCAAGAAAAGTCTCCAATAAACAACGTAACTTTACATCTAGAGAAACTAGAAAAAGAAGAACAAATGAAGCCCGAAAATTGGGAAGGAAATAATAAAGATCAGAACAAAAATAAATAAAATAGACTAAAATAACAATAGAAAAAAATCAATGAGAATAAGAGCTGGTTCTTTGAAGATAAACAAGCTTGACCAACCCTTAACCAGACTCATCAAAGAGAGAAAGAGAGAGAGAGAGAGAGAGAGAGAGCTCATTTAAATAAAATCAAAAACAAAAGAATGGAAGTTACAACTGATACCACAGAAACACAAAAAAAATCATAAAAGACCACTATAAACAATTACACTCCAACAAACTGGACAGCATAGAAAAAAACAGACATTTTCCTAGGAACATACAATCCTCCGAGACTGAATCATGAAGAAAGAGAATATGTAAGCAGACCAATTACTCGTAAGGGGATTGAATCAGTAATGAAAAACAATTCCCAACATGCACAAGTCCAGGACCAGATGGCTTCACTGGTGAATTCCTCCAATTATTCAAAGATTTGATACCTATCTTTTCCAAATTCTTCCCAAAAAAATGGAGAATAGGAAATACTTTCAAACTCATTGTATGAAGCCAGCATGACCCAATATCAAAGCCAGACAAGGACAGTACAGAAAGAAAATTACAGCCCAAGACCTCTGATAAACGCAGATGCAAAAAATCCTCAGCACACATTTGCAAACTGAATTCAACAATACATTGAAAGGATCATACACCATGATCAAGTGGGAGGTATTCCAGGGATGCAAGGATGGTTTAACACCCACAAGTCCATCATTATACTTTATTGTGATAGAACTCAGCACGGTGGTACTCTGGGGTGGTGGGGGTAGGGGTAGAGGGCACAGGGAGTAACCAGGGATCAGCACAAGGGAACTTTCTGGAGAGAAAGAGTATGAATCTTTAACGGAATGTGGATTACACAGGTGTATGCACCTGTCAAAACCCGTTTCATTGGGCGCTTGCAATCTGCATCGCACAATACGCAAATTATCAGTCAAAAACAAGTTAATGAATAAGTATCTCAGTTTGGATAATCATTCATGGTCACTGCTAAGAGAAATAAGGAAGCTCTGCAGGGTTTAAAGCAAGGGAGGGCATGACTGTGCCTGGATTGTAGACAGATCACTCTGCTCTAGTGTGCTGCACTGATTTCAAAAGAGTTCAACTGAAGGCCAGGAAGTCAGATGGGATTTGCAGTCACCGAGGAGCATGGTGGCCCGAAGTGAGCCAGTGACAGCTGCCTCAGGAATGTGGAGAAGAGCAAAGAATTAAGATAAAGTTGGGAGGAAGCTGGAGCAGCCAGGAGGTAGCTGGAGCGACACGGGTGCTCTGGAGACAGAATCTGGCGCAGGCGAAGATGAGGAAGGAAGCAGTACTGGAGAAGACACAAAGCAATGGAACCCTGGACCGTTTCAGTCTGGCGTTCATGGACGAGCAACGTCATTCTGCCTGTTGTTTACAGTCCCCTCAACGAGCAAGTTTATGATAATATTCCCAAGGTACAAAATTTACTAGTGTTTCTCACACAATGATGAAAACATTGCATCTTCATTTTCCTAATGATGTGGACCAAGAGAGAGGGTATGGAGTATTCAGCCACTTTTGGTACCAGCGTCACACTACGTCATCAGTCAATAACCAGAGATCAGTGAAGCTCGTAGCGAACCAGAAAACTCTAGTTGTTACAACTGGCATGACCAACTGGAACAAATGAATCTCCAAATTCCCGAGGGCTTACTCAACTTTGGATTTCCCCTAATGCCCGCCCAGCGCCTGGCATGGCGCTCTGAACAAAGTCTGCTGAGATCATGTAAAATGATATGGATTTAGCACCAGCAGAATCGATTGGCCTGGCAGACAGTTCAAACAACTGTGATTTAACAGCTGCAAGCTTTCTTTTATTTGTGGGGAGAAAAATAAAGGTCAAAAGCACCAAGTCACTTGTCCAACGTCACACAGGTAGCAAACACTGAAGTCGGGATTTGACCTCAGGCTGAAGCCTCTAACAATTATTCCCTACCATATATGCATGTGTGTATATATGTATATGTGTATATGTGTATATATGTATATGTGTGTATGTGTATATATGTATATGTGTATGCATATGTGTATGTGTGTATATGTATGTGTGTATATGTGTGTGTATGTACATGTGTGCATATGTGCATGTGTGTGTGCACACACATTTAACTTTGTTTACATGTAGGTTCCAACATATCATCAGCAGATACCTACATCTGACGCCTACTTGGTCCCTGCAGAGTGGATATTGTGCCCATATATGAAGAGTGAAGATTATTCAATGAGTACTTTAGAACCGAAGTTGAGCCTGGCCAGGACAGGAAGAGGCGGGGAGAAGAGATGGCGTAGCACGGAGTCACCCATGTGAGTCTCCCTGCCCCCAGTAGTTCTAGTCCCTTGAAATTAAGTCCCAAGGCCAAAAACCCACCGGCCAACCAAAAAACAATGCTCCTTATGTTTATGCTTGTTTATTACAAGTATCCAGGAACTCTGATTTATTTTTTTAGGTTATGTCAAATTACACAGGGTTTTTCTTTTATAAAAAATGGACATGCCTGTGATTTTTAATATGTCAACCACAATTAAATTTGAAGTCACGAGTAGTTTTTTAAAAGAAGTGTTTCTTGAAATTCTGAAAAGAAACATTGTGAGCTATTATTTTACAAATAATTCTGCCCCACCCGTTATAGAACGTCCACCTCTTGGAATACAAATTGAGCTCACACTCCCTGCTGATGTCATCTTTGGCCTCTGGCCGAGGTTATAAATAAAGGTGCCGATTTTGGTCTCAGTTCTCTCTCTGGGCAACAGAACTGTGAACACTGGCTCTTTCACACAGAAAGTCACCAAACAGGTCTCACCAAAGAGCAGTGCGTTTTCTTCACTGAGTCCAGTCCACTTGGGCACAAACGACCTTACAGAGAAAACACAATTGCCTGAGTCTCTCATAGAGGGTTTCTCTCAGTAACCGAGAACCCATGTGTATGTATAGTGATTGCAAAACTTTCTCAGTGAAGAACTGATAATCCTCTTGAGTAAATTATCTCACACCTTCTGTTTATTATTTACAATATATTATTCTGTCAGAATACATGGCAAATAAGGAGTAATTAAAATATCAGGAGTGACTTATTTGTAAAAGCAGGCCAAGGGAAATCTGTAAAGTTAGATCCAGCCTTTGGTCAGCTGGAACACAGAACAGGAATAGCTGTTCCTTTCACTGAAAATCTTGAAAGTCAGAAGGACCTTCCTGCAGGTCTGTGTTGCCACCCACGGTTGGGTCCTCACAATCTGCAGTGGTGTCTGCGGTGAGCAGCCGTTCCCAGCCTTCACGCTCTTGGACTTTTCTGCAGTGTGTTAACACCACATCCACTCGTTTAACTCGTGTGGATTCAGGAATATCACACATGAAACACTTGGCATTAAAAATGACTGTGACCCATCCCAACTCAGGAAGCCAAGGTTTCCGACTGAGCGTCCCCTGCTTATGAGCACCACCCTCCAATCTCCAGATGTCTAGCTCTCCTGGCTCTGTCCTTTCTTTGTGGGCTTCTCAGTGCCTCCTTCTCCCCTGGTGTTCTCCAGGGTCTAGCTTCAGCCTGGGCACCCCAGGGGGAATCTCATCTCACTGCTGCACACAGGGACAAAGGTCTGGCTCTCCAGCCCAATGCGAGGGGTGTGAGGTTCGGAGCCCCATCCAGCTACTCTCCCTCCTGTGCGAAACCACCTCTCGTCCCCTCCTAAACGCCAGTCAGAGGCTTCCTGTTGTCCAGAAGGCATCCCTACCAGAACCCCGGCACGTGCAAAATTGAAAACATCCTCCTCCCAATGGTGATTCTCCGCCCAACCATCTCAGTTCTGTGGGTCATGCTATCTCTTTCCCAAGCTTTTTCTGAACTTTGGAATCAGGCAAGGACTTCCCTTCACCGCACACAAGCACACCAGGAACTGTGAAATCCGAGAGCACCTGTGTCCGCATCCCGCACCTGAGCACTAGAGACTGCAGTGCTGTCTCTTCCGGTCAAACAGGCCGGGGATAAAGACGTCTGTCGCCTCTCCATCAGTTTATCAAGAGCAGCTGCACTGTTATCACTTATCCAGAAAAATGCACACGAATAAACCTGTGACCACGGAACTGAACAACCAAGTTATAAAAGCGCCAGAAATGATTCATATTTCAAAGATACTACTTGCCAGCACAATTCATTAAAACATTTAATATAGAACAAACAAGAAGTTAGTTTTTAAATTGCGTCTATTGAAGGGTTAAAAATTAACCGAGTCACACATGCTACTTGAAATATTTCTGTGGTGTGCATCATATCTAACATTTATGGCTTTAAGACTGAAAAAGTGTCACAGATGCCAAGCCTGTTCACATGCACATATTTTATCTCCCCGCAAATGGACACCGATCTAATAAATAATGCTGTTAATCTGGCCTCCTCAGGCTCTCCCTTAACACACCAGTGAGCTCCTTCTCTCCAAACGCAGCAGCTGGAGATGAAAGGGAAGATTTCCCATGGTCACTTTCACGTCTATTCCGACGCCCTTTCATCGGTGTTCCTGGCCTTCCTTTGAGCCCCGTCCTTTTACAAGGGGTCCCTTTTTAGATCAATCCATATTTCCATAATCCACTCTGCTCTTTCCTCCTCTCCTCCCCAGGGTGGACTAACCCCACATCCAGGACGGTGGCTCACAACTGCCATTGAGCTGGCAGCAATCACAAGATGACAAAAGGACGGGTGGGGATGAGGCTCGCTGGTACCATATGTTGATCAAGTTCAACATGCTCAGCTCGTACAGAATATTTTTTAAACTTCAAAATTGTAATAGTGCGGTGCCTTCCCATCTACCTCTTCTTCCCAGTTGCATCTCAAGCTTTAATTGTAAGCGTTAGTAAACAACCCGGCAATATTACTTTAAAAGAGCTGATCCATTAAGAATGCTCTAAAAGGGGGAGAAATGGGAAAAACCAAAGTAAAAGGTAAGGTGGCAGTTTATGGGTTGTTACTGATTCTGGTAACCCACAGGCCTCACCCAACGCCTATTCCAAGAAAGAAATTTCCTTGAAGCAGAATACAGTTATAATAATCAAAATTATTTCAAAGTAACATATTTCATGTGACTTAGTATTGACTTCATGCCAATTTTTTAAAGATTATGATTTTATCATCTAGTAACATCTGAAAATCTTTTTCTTATTTCCATCCTTTGTTCATAGTTAACTAATTTTAACGTCTTTTTCAACTACAAACGAAAATTATTCTGAAATGTAACATTGTGAACTGGCAGAGACACTTTAATGCCACAATATTATATTTAATATTTTTTCTCTTGACTTGCAAAAAATTGCTTCTAATTCATAAGCCTGTCACCTTAAAAAATTATTTTTCATCTTTTTTCTCTCAAAGACTTCGAACTCTTTATAGGAATAAATTCCAAATCTACTTGTCAAATGTTTATGGCTCAATCAAAAGTAAATTTTTGTGAAACTACCTGTATCTCTTTAAGTCTGTATCATCTATTATTATTTATTTCTACAGGTTACTGAGTAATGTCAGGTCTTCCAAGATTGATGGGAATCATCTGCACAGTTATAATTTCACTGCCATAAAAATAAAAACCTCACCTCTAAGAGCTATTAAAGTGAAACCTGCTCACCCTTCACCAAAAAAAAAAATAAGGTGAATTTTTTAGGGGCTTTCAAATTGTATTACCTAAAATATGTGTGAAAATACTCTTTTCAATAGCGGTTTGCTAGACTGTGTCATTCTGTCTTCCAATAAAATTCCTAAAAAAAACAAAATTTCTAAAATATCACTGTTTTTTCAAATGTCTCTCTTTGCGATAAAATTTTAAAATTTTAAAGCAGTAAATGTAAGACAGAAGGCAGATGAAACGAGAATGTAATCATAATTTGCCTTGAGCTTCCTAATACTGCATCTGCAAAAGAAACAAATCTGGTCTACATACAGAAAGATGGATAGAGAAAAACATAATTAAAATGATAATCATCGATTTCATCTTAAGCACTTTCCACATGCTTGCAATTATAATGTTTTATTCTGATTCTCCATTTGTAGACACAAAAATGTACAACAAAGGCCCCACTCTGAGTGTGTAAAAGAAATTGGTAAGAAATAATGGGTATTTTAGAGTTATTAAGACAGATAACTGATAAAATATTTGAATATGAAATAAAGTATGCAGTCATGATATGATTATCAGTCTTATACTATCAATGCTCAAAATTTTATTTCACTAAAAATTAAAAATCAACTTGTCTTAGAAATATGTTTTTATATAATATATATCCTCATAGGGGTAGTGAAAGAAAAATTAACCACCACACCTTGGAAATTGGTTCAAGAAACTGAATTCTTTCACTTGGAAAAACAATAGTGGGTATAGGATACAATTAAATTATTTTTTTCTGTGTGTGATGGAATCAAATGGTGGTT
>VMDR010013978.1:0-24194 GCA_007922815.1 Macrotus californicus | reverse complement strand
ACCAGAGGGGGAGGGGGACAAGACTATAGCAGTTACCAGAGGGGGAGGGGGACAAGAGTATAGTAGCTACCAGAGGGGGAGGGGGCTGGAAAAGTGTAAGAGGTTAAAGGGGGCCAAATAACGGTGACGGAAGGAGACTTGACTTTGGGTGGTGCGCACACAATGCAGTGAGTATACAGATGGTGTATGGTAGAATTGTATGCTTGAAGCATATAATCTTATTAACCAGTGTCGCCCCAGTAAATTTAATAGACTTTTTTAAAAAATGAATGCACTATTTCAGATGTCTCACTGACTCCTGGGAGACTGTGAGGAAATGTGTCCTCGTGGGGTTATAGAATTATCACTGCGCTCTTTATTCCACATGATATGGGGACTTTTCATGCTGAATCTGCATGTAAGGGATCGTTTTAAACATCGGTGGGTGGAGGAACCAAATACTTAAGTTACTTCTGTCCCCTTTTCTAAACATACTTTTAGAAGTTATTTCCTTTTAAAAAGTGAGGGATAGCTAGCATTCACTATCTCAGATTTAATGGGTTGAAGAATTTATAATAATAAAAGTGCTAACATCTGCCAAAATTAGCTTATCCACGAAATGCTATTCCAAAAAAAATTTCCAGAGTCTTCTTACTTTTAAACTTGGCAAATTGATTGTAAAGTTAATCTGGGAGGGCACATTTATGAAAGTAGCTAAGAAAATTTTGTAAAGAAAATAATAAGAGAACATTTCAATGATCGGGTTTCTACAAATATAAAGCTGTAGGGTTTTGAAAAGCATGGCACAGAATGGACCACTTGGAAAGAGTGTTCAGAAACCATCTCTGATGGCTGTAGGAATTTATACACGACAAAGACGACGTTTCAGAAAAGTAAAAGAGTAAACTATTCAATCAATGGTCTTGTGACAGTTAAACATTTGGAAGCAGAGCCAAGCCACTTAACACCACAAACAAACAACATGTAGGTGGATCGCAGATGTGTATGTTAAAAAGAAAGAAAGAAAAAATAGGAAGGGTTAAAATTTTCATAACATTCCTGATAAGAGTTTTATGTGTGTGTGTATCTGCACATGCACATGTGTGTGCAGAGATGCTACCTGTGTGTTTTCCATTTTAGTCTTTGTATTAGTCTGAAAATGATCTGGGACCCAAGTATAAGCTTGTCACCCCCTATCTGCAGTCCTGCAGTGGGTCCATACTATAAGCCTCCGTGGTATGAAATACTGAGCCCTGCCTGTCTTGACAGCCCTGACACCTGCCGTTTCCCACATTCCCTCCATGCTTTCACTATGCCAAGTTTAATTTTTTAAAAATTAATTTATTTTTCAATTATAGTTGACATACAATATTATATTTTAGATGTACAACATCAACATAGTGATTAGACATTTATATACCGCACGAAGTGATCTTCTAATAAGTCTAGTACCCATCTGACGCTACACAAAGTTATTACAATATTATTAACCAAGTTCTCAGTTTTTGAACAAGCAACCCACCTACATTGCCTCTGTGCCTTGTGCATGCAATTCCCTCTGCCTGAAATGCTTTTCCATTCCTCCCTCTCTTGAATGCTCCTATTCATTTGTTAAGACTCAATCAAAACATCACCTTTTCTGGTGGTCATCCCAGGTGTATTTATCAGGGTTCTCCAGAGAAACCAAACTGATTTCTTTCATTTATTCATTCACTCTTCATTCACTCATTCATTCATTCATTCATAATGGAGACCAAGATTATGCAGCTAGAGAACCAGAAAAGTTGGTGGTATGGTTTAGCCTGGGTCTAAAGGCCTGAGGGAGAGATGGATATCTCATCTCAGGCAGAGAACACAAATTCTCCCTGCATCTGCTGTTGGTTCCACTCAGGATCTCAAGAGATTGGATGATGCCCACCTGCACTGGTGAGGGGAATCTTCTTTACTATTACAGATTCAAATGCTGATCTCTTCCAGAAGTTCCCTCCCAGACACACCTAGAAATAATGTTTATCAGCTACCTCGGCACTCGTTGGCCAGGTTAAGCGGACCCATGAGTGAGCCATCATGCCAGCCTCGCTTCGTGGTGCAGCATCAGGGGTATCTTTGTTGAACACATCCGAGTAGATTATAATTGCTGACTTTCAAAAGTTGTATCTTGACACGTGGTAAATTTTTCTCATGGGAAACAAATTAAATAGGAAGGATATAAAGTTAACACAGCAAAAGTTCTCCCTCCTCTCCCACTCTCCTCCAGTCCCACAATCCAGAGTTAAGTTCTGTTGGACAGTTTCATTGTCCCTACAGAAATTATCTCGAAGGACAGATATAGAGCTCCCTGTCTTACCATCCTTTCCTTACACAGGTGGAATCACAGAGTACGTACTGCCCAACATCTCACTTTTTATATAATAAGTATTTTTACGTGTCTGTCTCCCCGAGCTGTACATAGACCCTGACAGGAACGGCAGCCTCCGGGGTTGTTCACAGCACAACCTGTGTGACTGTGTGCAGCTGCCCAGCTGTCTCCGTGCTAAGCTGGGAGTCCCTTAAAGACAAAGACGGTGTCTAGCTTTTATTTCTATACTTTGCTGCCTGCTACAATTCCTGGTATATAGAAATCACTAAAGAATGACTAAATAGTCTCTAAATGTAAAACATGTTTTCTGGGCTACTAACATTCATGGCCACATAAAATCCTGAGTCCTGGGATAGTAACAGCTGTGAATGCATTGGGGGTGGCGGGGGAGGTAACCACTTTTCCAAGCCATCAGTCAAACTGGGGCGACTATTAGAACTGGTCCTTCTCTTTGAAATACATTAGATCTGTGTTAGGTGGAAAAGGCTTTGGGAATCAATTACTCTAAACATTTACATCTGTGGCCTAATCTTACTGATTAAGATGAAAGCTTGGAGAGGTAACATCCTGTGCTTCTTAGGATAAGTTAGTGATTGCGCTGACAATTCACTCTGGGAGTTTCAACTCTGAGACACACATCCTATAATTCTAGGGATACCTTGGAGAATGTGGTGCTTTGTTTCTGTATAATTAGGAAGTCTGCTTTATCATTTAGGGTGTTTTGGGCTACAAGTAACAGAAAGCCTAATTCACACTGGTTTAAATAAGAAAGGAACTCACTGACTCTCCTAAAGGGAAATCCAGTGGTAGGCCGAGATTCTGGGTTTGCTTCATGCAGGGTCTCTGGCTCATTTCTCTGGGATTCCCCAGCTCTGTTCTGCTCTGCCCTGTGTGTTAGCTTCATCTCAGGTTGGCCTTCCTTTTGGTAGAAAAAAATGACCAGATCTAGTTCAGGTTTCATATCTCCACCCTGCCAATTCTGGGGTAAAGAGAGTCCTTTGGCCCCAGCCTTCCCCACGAGTGTCCTGAAAGTCACCTGGATTGCATCAGCCTAGGTGACGTGCCCGCCCCTGAACCAGTGACGGCCTCCAGGAAAGAACACAAGGTTCTACTCCAGTGGGCTATGCCCTCCTGAAACTTCCCCCTAAGCCGAGATCACATGGGTCAGAGGAGGAGGTGTGGGCACAAGATGAGGCTCTGGGTACTGTTAGAAAAGAGGACATAGAGATGGATGCCAGGTAGGCGCCTAAGAAACCCTGCTCACAGTGCTCTCTGCCCACTATTCCTATTAATACAGATTCCACCAGTGAAGCCTTCCTTGTCCCATGGATTTCTGAGCCTCCCTGGAGAACACCCAGATGGGTCCACCACCAGTCTAATAAGCCCAAAGGAGATACTTCAGGGTATCCATGCATCGATTTTACAGTCTTCAGAGAGGTCTCAAAACATAGTTCCTTGTGCCCCAGGGTCCTAAGAAGCTCTTAGGGAAGTGGTTCTTTCAATTTTTTCTTTGTGAAAAGATTTGAGGAACAAGCCTGAGGTCGGACACCTTACTAGTTAGAACTGACTCTCCTCCAATGCCTGAGTCTGTCGCTCAGCCCCACCTGGCTGCCACATCTTCCTTAGGGCAGGAGCTCTTCACAGGGGCATCCATGAACTTGAGGGGGAAAAAGAGTCTATTTTCAACATTTAGCTAAAACTCAGCAGTTTCTTTAAACATGAATGTACACAGCCAACCATAATTGTAGGGGCTTTGTCACCCGTGGAAGTTTCAGATGCCTGCGTATTATCTACAATCGCTGTGGATATGACCACCAAGCACTTCAAAATCCCAGTGGTTGCTAAACTCACCATTGGATCTTGTTACTTAAGGAGTCAATAAAGAAACACTCATACTAGCATGGAAATGAACATTTTAGAAATATTTTATAAATGCATTTTGATAGAATTGGTTGCCTTGGTAATCCTCTGTATTTTGCTAATCCATTTCAAAACATCATTGTGAGAATGTATCCAGATACTTCATCAAACTGCCGAAGGGTCTGTGGCTCCAAAAAGATTATGACCTCCAGCCTCAAGATGACTTGTTTCTCTGAAGATGTCGCAGAGCTGCTGCTTTCGTTTACACATTAATTTTCCTTCCCATCTAGCAGTGTCATTATGTCCTCAGTGCTATAAATATAGGATTGGTTAGTCTCCCTCCCCGTCCCTTATACTTTGCCTTCTTGCTATCTCAAAGGAAAAGAGCGGCCAGGGCCCCTTCACTGCCTGTCGCCTGCCACATGACCAGGGCGCCAAGGATCTAGGCCCCTCGTTATGGAAGCAGATGGGTTCAGCAGACGTGGGTCTTCATGCCCCATCACTCTCTCTGGCCCCAGATGAGCTTTCTCTCCTTCCCAACTCAAGATTGGTCAAAACATATTCAAAGGCCCCAAATGCCTCGGCTTCCTGCAAATTGTTCTGAGAAATGTGTTTCTTTACTTCTCAGCAGTGTGGGCATCTAATAACTAAGAGTCAAGGAGGAAAAAAGTCATCTACATGTCACTAACACTGTTGATGATCTAATTACTTCTTGTCCCCGTATACTCAGGGTTCCCATCTTTTTACATATTTTCCCTCTCACTGGCTGTGCTATTAGAGATTTTGGCCTGTCTCAGAAAGCTCCCTTGTCCTACTCCATCTCTCAGCCCTTCCACCACAGTTAAAGAGAATTTCAGCATTCAAATAGGGAAAAAATCAGCACATCGACATGTCCAAATGCTGATCACTGTCGCAGGCAGCACTTTTGTGTAACAATTCAAGCTACGTCCTCCGTTTAGACCTCGCATCATTTGTAAAGGCAGGTCCCTCCCGACAAAGCAGGGAGAGAATAGGCCGCCTGCGTGGGTGGTCTGGGGTCTGAGGGAACAGATGACATCATGGATTCACATGGCAAAGTTTATGAAGCTGCAGTTCAGCTTTCCCGAGCACTGGGTCCTGCAAGTTGCCTGCATTATCGGGAATGGAGCATTCAATGCCCAAGAATCGTGGGACAGAGACACTAGGAAATGATATTTTAAAACTTGACATTCAAAAAGATTTGAAGATTTACAAGCATTAGTGGGGTACTTCTGAAACTCTATACATTCTGGAGGTGGGGGGAGGGAGATCATTGCACCAGAATGGTTTTGCAATGGGCACACCAGCCCCTTGGCCTGCCTGAATTGCTAATTCTGTCCCCCAGCCTCCTTCCCAAAAGGATTGCTTTGGTCTTTTCTCAGACTGCTGTTAGGCATTCCAGGCTGGCATAGAGGGGAGTGAGACCCGGCTTTCTGTGTGTACCCTGTAGGAATTTCAGTCTGGGATGAGGTTTACGGGAACACCAGTTAAATCAGACGTACCCAGAGTTTTCACTGGAGTTGGAGGTTATAGAACACATGCCCCTCACGAGTGTTCCTAAGTGCCAGCCCAGAGACCCACTGAACTTTCTGCTCTCTGGGGGCTCTGCCCACACTGACACTCCCTTAGGCAGCATCTCCACCTTTCTTCATGATGCTCGTCAGTTACGACACACAGGTGCCATTTCTTCTCTCTGAATATCTGCCCTTTGGCAAGCAGTTACTCTTCCTTCCCTAGCTGTGCATTATCATTTTAATAACCAACAATAGCTATGACTGTTCTCCCAAATTAATTATAGTTTCAAACTATAATCATTTCAGAATGTCCTACCATTTGTGACTTAGTGGATCCAAATTAAATGAGTTTAAGTCTTTTTATAGTTTTGTGATCTTGGGCAAGTTACTTAATCTTCTTGCATCTCAATTTCCTCATCTGCAAAAATGATCATAATAATCAGTGTCTAACTCAATATGATTTGGGGAAGAGATGAATTAATTTACGTAAAATGTTTAGTTAGCACACAGCAATAGATAGAGTGAATGTTAGCTATTTGTATTACTATTCTTACTATAATTTCCTACTTGTGATTGATATTTTCTGATACCTTACCCCAGCCATTTCTATCAAAATCGCCTTTCCCTCCTCACAGCACCTTGTCTTGAAAAAGATCACAGAGATTTGAGTACAGAAGTCTAGCACTCACATGAGTTTCATCCCCAACTGAAACTGGACACTGCCCCAAAGTTCAAAATAGGAGGCAGGCTTGGGAATGTCTTAGGGAGATTTATGACTACTTAAACAGGAGCAGGAAAAATGTCACCAGCAAAGGGAAGTGCTGAGTTTCTTTTTCTGATCCATCTGCAGCATCTGAGGCAGCAAAAGGGACTTTGTTTTCCTAACAAGGCTGTGCAAGGACACACTTAGAAGAAAAATGTGCTCCCTATTCAAATATAACACATTTTCAGATCAATGGGATTTCTTTCATATTTATTGAAAGAGCTTTTCCTGACTCATTTAAATAGAAATAATCATATCATTCTTCTGTTCATATAAGAAGGATGGAAGCAAATTAGTTGACTTCTTAAACTTTCTTATCATACAGAATGGGTTCATTTGAATGATTTTTTTGACTTCAGGCTGTCAGTGTCTTTGTTTCTTTACAAAGGATCATCTTCTGGGCCATCAAGAGGAGAGCACTGGTGATGCAGCCCTTCATAAAGGGGGCTCCACTGTTGTCCTCAGGACTTTCTTCCGAGTCTTTGATAACCCTCAGCAAGGTTTGATGATTGATTTCCTCATCTCCCCAGTACGCGTCAATGGCAGGCACTCAGACTACAGCCGGAGCTCAGATTCCTTTCTCAAACACGCTTAAACGGTTGGTCTACTGAAACATTGAGCCCATGGTATCATTGCACCATCAAGAATGATCACGGAGTTTCCCAGAACAAGAATGCATGAGCAAGCAATGACAGCCATGCCCACCAGTCTCCTGGCCTGCAGTGACTGGGAGATGTCATCAGCTGAAGCACACAACTTGACTTCAAAGATATTAAAATGAAAAGGAGTCGTGCATTTTAAATTGACAAAATATGGTATGCTATAATATGGTACCCACCATTAATTAAATGCGTAACTGTGGGTTACACATGATGTTAAAATTATAAAAGTGATATAATTCATTTATAACACCTCAAAGGAATGCTAAAATGAAAATTAATATATCATTTTGATATATCCTTAATAATAGTCTTTAATATAACTACAGCTCACAAAGAAATTTTGTGAGCTCCTAGGTAAGGGGGACATTTGGACCAGCTGTGCTAATAAGCGCCCACGGATACATTCTCAGCTGCGAGAGGAAAGTCACTGTATTCACTGCCATTGGTCTGACCATTACGCTTGGCTAAGTGGCATGAAAACTTGATGCTACTTAACAAATAACTATAGCAGCTGAGGAAGAATTCACTTTTTCCTGTAATGTTTAATTTTTTCTTTCTTTTTTTTTAAAAAAGATTTTATGACTTTATTGTTGTTCAATTACAGTTGTCTGCACCTTTCCCCACCACTCCCCCCCACCCCAGCCAATCCCACCTCCCTCCCTTGGTTATGTCCATGTGTCCTTTATAGGTATCATCATCAAAATAAAAAGGCAACCCACAGAATGGGAGAACAATTCACTGATACATCTGATAAGGGGTTCATATCCAAAATTTATAAGTACTTACCATACTCAACACCAAAAAACAAACAACCCAGTTAAAAAATGGGCAAAGGACCTGATAGACACCTCTCCAAAGAGGATGTGCAGATGACCAATAGACATATGAAATGATACTCAATGTCACTAATCATCCGAGAAATGCAAATGAGAACCACAATGAGATACCGTCTCAAACCTGTCAGAATGGCGATTATCAATAAATCAACAAAAAAAGTGCTGGCAAGGATGTGGAGAGAAGGGAACACTTTTGCACTGTTGGTGGGAATGCAGACTGGTGCAACCACTGTGGAAAGCAGTGTGGACATACCTCAAAAAATTAAAAATGTATCTTCCTTTTGACCCAGTGATCCTACTTCTGGGAATATATATCCAAAGGAACCCAAAACAATAATTTGAAAGAACATAAGCACTCCTGTGTTCATTGCAGTGTTATTTACAATTGCCAAGATATGGAAGCAGCCCAAGTGTCCATCAGTAGATGAGTGGATAATACAAGTACTCAGTGGTAAAAAAGAAGAAAATTGTACCCTTTGCAACAGTGTGGATGGACCTGGAGAACATTATGTTAAGTGAAATAAGCCAGTCAGAGAAAGACAAATACCATATGATTTCACTCACATGTGGAATCTAATGAACAAACTGAACTAACAAGGAAAACAGAGACAGACTCATAGATGGACAACAGATGACAGGTAGTGTTGGAGGGGAGGTTTGGGGGTGGAGGGACTGAGCGAAAAGGAAAAAGGACTCATGGACATGGACAGCAGTGTGGTGATTGCTGGGGGGATGTGAGCATAAGGGGGCTAAATGGTAATGGAAGAAATATACAATGGAGATTAAATTAAACAAAGAAAAAAATAAAAGGGTAACATCTTGGTGAGGAGGATGCCAGAGAGACAGCAACACAGGTTTCTGTGTGCTCTGTGAGCACATCAGAACTGGAAGGACACAGCTCATTCTAACTTCCCGTTTTACAGATGAAGAAACTGAGGTCTGCACTGGTGAGGTGACGACAAGCTAGGTGGTCCCATGCTGAGGGGGCAGAGGCGAATTTCAGGAAGGGGCGGTGAAGGAATAAATAGGGGGAGGGAAAAATATCAACTTTAGTGAGTAGGCAAAATAGGAGTTCACTTGCAAATTAGGGAAAAGTGTACCTCAGTGTGCCTTGTTGGGAGACAAACAAGAGAAGAAAAGCAGACTATAGGATATTTTGTATTTTGTATTTTTGCAACTAAAAAAATGAGGTGAGTCAAGAATACAGTGGGCATTCAACCAAGTAGGGTTAGGTCTTTAGCAAGAGTCATGCTGGGCATTCCAACAATGTGGGTGAAAAAGCAACGTAAAGTGGAGTAAAGGCCACTGAGGTGGAACAATACTTGGCTTACTGAGCTCTCTGAACTTTGGGGGAAAATTGGAGAAGGAGTTTGGGAGGACTTAGTGCCAGGCACAGAAAGAGATCACATAAGGAAGAATTTGATTTCTGTATGAAAGGGTGAATTTAAATCTATGTTCAGGAATACTTGTTACTCAGCCCGTTTGCAGATACATGGGGCCACATGAGATGTCCTGGCCACTGGCCTGGGAGTGCAAGTGCCAGGGTGAGGCCAGGGGGGACCTGTGTAGCTTCCCAGCTCTCTCCTCCTCTTCTGAGGGGATCACAGAGCCAGGAGATGCATCAGGAGACATGGAGCTGAAGAAGCCTGGGTCACTCTGTCTCCACATCAAGGTGAGTTATCCCGGAGAGTCGGCAGACCTGCAGTAGACGATGCCTACGTGAGAAATGCTATTAAATCACTGCGATTTGGGTTGTTTCTTATAACAGCATATGCCTACCTACCTGACTGCCACGTCCATGCTGTCAATTTAGACATTTCTCATTTTTATAAAATAAAATAAAAATGAAACACCACATTGCTTTAGCCTCCCCTCACTTCCTCCCTGGCTTTGTCCTTTCTCTCCGCCTGTTGCATGCTTTCCCTCCACTTCACCAGGGCTGTTGCTGTCCTGGCGAAGCCATGGCCTGTGAGTGCTCCCTGGGATCCTGCGTTTGCAACCAGGCTCTGATGTCTGGGCCAGAGGCCTCTCCTCAGTGGGCACTTGGAGAGGCCCATTCTTTGAGGCGTACCACAGGCTCACTCCACCCTCTGGAAGAAAGCTAGGGGGATGCGAGACTTAGAAAATAGGGAGCCCCTTTTCTAGTTATATTCTCCTACCTGCAGGCCCCAGAACACCTGTCAGTGTGAGGCTGGGAGATATTCCATGTCCCAAAAGCTCTGCATTTGCTTCTGTTATCACTGATGGGAGAGGCTGTTGCCTTGTTTCAGGTGCTGCTAGCAAAGGGGAAACCACAGGAAAGGGAGAAACTGGAAGAAAACTTCAACTGTGCAATTAATTAAATGGCAATAAATAAAAATTTGAGAAATCAGATATTTTGTGGTTGATTTTTATGACTTTTAAAATAATATAACTGGTGGCAAAAAAACCCTCCAAAATCCAAAACCACAAGTCACATTTTGGTTTTGGTTTTTTTTTTGTTCAAAATACAAAACACTTGGGAAAGATCATTTGAAGCTGTGTTTTTCCCCATAGAGGTTGAAATTCTCTTCCTTCAGGTGATCCCTGGACAAGTTACACATCTTTTTACATTGGAATCAACATCTTTGCTTGAAGACTTAACTTGGTAATATTAATATTAATTTATACAAAGCACCTCACAGTTATTAGAGCAATTTCAGATATTATCTCATTTCATCCCATTGCTGATTGGTACACGCTCTTACTTATGTTCCCAGTTGCTGAGAGGCTTGTCCAAAGTCCTTCATCCAGAATCTTCCAGGATCTTCTAGATGAGGGCTCAGCAAATGGCAGCCATGAACCAAATTCTACCCACTATGAGTTTTTGTATGGTACATGAGCTAAGAGTGGGTTTTGTAGATTTAAATGGTTGGGGGTGGAGTGGGGGAAAGAAGAAGAAAATTTTGTAACACAGGAAAATAATATAAAATTCAAATTTCAGCATCCATAAATGAAGTTTTCTTGGCGCTCAACCATGTTTACATATTATCTATGGCTGCTTTCTCGCTATAAGGGCAGAGTTGAGTAGTTGCAACAGAGACCATTTGGACTGCAAAGGCTGAACTGTTTACTCTCTGGCCCTTCACAGAAAAAGTTTGCCGACCTCTGTCCTATATCATGGGCTTATTCCATTGCACAAGAGCTGTCTTTCCAGAACCCTAGCAGACTCAGGGACAAAGGCAAAACCCGCGGGGATCTGGTTTGTAAGCCCAGTAGAAGAGGCTTAGAAATTGGCCTGCAATAAAAGGCTAGTCTTTTAAATCTTGAATGTCTCAGTCCTTCCGATTGGTGAATTGGAGAGTGGGCTCTCAGCCTCCAGGCTGGCAGTCAGCTTCCTCTTCCTGGGGGGCATTGCAAATGTATCCTCACAAGACCTTTTCCAAAATGGAAGGGCAGTGTTCCCCTCTCCCCCTCCCCCACCTTCTCAACCCCAGGAAGAAGTAGTTCATCAATGATGGGCTGTCCTTAGAGTTAGGAGGGTGAAACATCCCAGCTGACAGGTAGGGGAGACAAGGAAGGAAGGGAACAATGACAGGCTCTAGTGTTTGTTTGGGTTTTAATGCAGAGTTATTTGATGCACTGCTCAGCTCCTCATGCACCTCGTCCCCACTATGGAGCTCTTGTCTGCTGTAGGTGGAACCATGAGCTAGTTTGAGTGGGGAGGGGCAGACAGAATGGAAAATCAGGCACAGAAGGCTTCCTCCGCTTTTGAGCATAGCTTCTAATTTATTTTTACTCCCTACTTTTTCTACCTGAACCCACAAAATATATATGATCTCCCCTTTTCTGAGTGCCTATAATACACCGTTCAGTTTGGAGTGAAATAGATGGTGCTGTGTAACCCTCTCCATAACTCTGTAATGCCATGATGGGCCAACATCTGGTTGTCTGAAACCCTTTCGAGGTGCCTGGTCTCTGTAATGCCAGCATTCAGGTTTTCCCACCAAACCTCAAGAGCTCCACAATGTCAAGTGCGTTTTCAATCACCGACGTGTTTTGCTCTGTGAAACTCATGACGTCCCCACTACAGAGAAGCATTTTCCCAGAGCAGTTCCTCAGAGAACCAACTCCTGGGACCTTAAGGAATCTTTCAAAGAAAAAAAGCTTAATAAGATTTCTTTACGCAAGGACTTCTCAGAGACTTTAATACACAGGATTCACTGCCTTTTCCATCTCTATAATTTTAAGGCATTTTTATTCAGCCTCTCACAGCCTTAGTGTCCTCCTCTGAAAAGCAGAAATAATATATCTGCCTCTTAAAGTACTAAATGTTATTATTTTTATGTTTCTGTTTTTGACTAGGTTCACTTAATTTCTATCACGTAAAGTAAATGCTAGCAACCAGGAGGAAATCTGAATAACTGTTGCAGAAAGAAAAATCATTTTGATAATAAAATAAGGTAAGGTACATCTTTTAGGAGCATAGCACAGCACACATTTTTCTTTTATTAGGTTACTTTCTGTAAAGGAAACAATGCATCTAGGGTAGGGAAACTCATGAGCAACCATGTCAGGTGCAAAATCACATTAACGTGCATTGCTAGAGAGAATGCCACGTGTGTGAGTACTGATGATGGAAGTGCAGTCATTGTATTGGCAAGATAGGGGAGGTTTTGAGGCCACTCAACACTGCAAACATTCCTTTGGAAACCCTGTGACAATTATTTGTCCATGCATCTAGGTCAAGAATCAGCAAAATTTTCCTTTAAAGGGTTAAAGAATAAATACTTTAGACTTCACAGGTCACACAGACACTGTTGCAAATATTCAACTGTACTGTCCTTGCACAAAAACATACGCACAAAAGCCATATGTAAATGAGTGGGAGTGGCTGTGTGCTAATAAAACTTTATTTACAAATACAGGTGGCAGGCTATATTTGGGCCAAGGGCTGTAGCTTGCCAACCCCTTGTCTAGATGCTGGACATAGGTAGACAAGCCTCTTGGCATGACATTTTGCTCAGTTTTTTAAAGTTTTTTTGTTTGTTCTGCTGAACACAACATCATTCAGAAGTAGTATTCTAAAGAACATGAGTTTGGGAAAACTTCAGAGCTTTTTTGTTTCTGAGTCATTTCTCCAAAAGGGTGGATCACCAAAGCAATAAAGATGGGAGTGAGCTGGGACTAGACAAGGGGGCCAAATCTCTAGGGCGGTGGTTCTCAGCCACTCTGCAGCGGCACACTGATGAGCTGTAGGCATTTTTAAAACACGCAACACCTGCTATTTTTTTAGGGGGCACTGACTTCTTTTCCCTTAGATTGTCAAATAAAAAAGTGACAACAGCCAGCACAACAATAGCTGTCCAGTGTGAATGAATCAAAATTATACCTATTTTGGGGGTCAGATCAGCAAAAAATGTATATTTTGATGTGCTGCAGAAGTCTAGTAATTAGTTTTTGAGTGCCATGAGAGGAAATTGGTTGAAAATTGATGCACTAGGGGACTGGGCTATTGGTCATGTAAGTTCAAGTCCTCAGATAATTGGGACAGTCTCAGAATCCAGGGCCCAGGCAGACAGCCTGTCCACTGCTCACAATGGATGGAGCTCACAGAGCAGGGCATCAGAATGGCTTTCTCGAAAGGATTTGTTTCATTCCTTACTCAGGGAATGTCTGTCTGCAAGGAACCAAACTCACCCTGAAGACCCTTTGATAAGATATAGAACATGAAGGTCAAGAACATGGCCTCTGGAGCCATGCTGCCTGGATGCAGGTCATTGTACCGTTCCTGGCTTGAGCAAACAACCTGGAATATCTATGTCTCTGTTTGCTCAGCTGTAAAGTGGGAGCATCTAATCTGTAGACAAGAATGCAGTGAGTTATGCTCACAGTGCCGGCAGAGTGAACACTGCGCGCGCATTGCTGCTAGCGTTAGCTTCCTATTGTTTCCGTCATTTGTGTGTGGTATTGTTTCAGGGTCTCTTTCGTCACCCAGTTTCACAGGTGCCAAGAGGTCATTTAAGATCTCATATTTTTTCAGCTCTTTTTCTTTCTGCTCATCTGCTCTTTCCCTGTATAGGCTTATTTCATTTTATTATCTACATGGCCCTTCAAGGCTACCTTAAAAAGGAAGCCCAGCTCCTGCAGCCCACAACCTCTGCCCGGCCAGCACTTCAGACAGCAGGCTGGGTATCCTTCCAAAGGGTGTCAGGGGCTCACCACTCCAGCCTCAGGACCCCAGGAAGAGATGGTGTCTTCTGATCCCTAAGGCTACCCCTTCAAGACTCCGGGCAGCTTTGGCCTCCACAGAGAGAATGTGTTCAGCAGGTGGAAAATGATGGGCATGTCTGGTTCTGTGTCCCAAGGCTAAGTTCACTCCAGGCACAGTGGACACTGGGTCAAGACAGCAGACATTGGCTAGACCCTGAGTCACAGGGAGAGGGAACGTTCCATTCTACCCAACTGTCCAGGCTTCCCTTGACTCAGGACCTGTTTAAGACTCAGCACACAGATAGCAGGATTTTAGAGCAGATCTATGAGTGGGCCTGGGATTGGTGGTAACTGACATCATGCACCAAAATAACTATAAAACATGGAAGAATTTGCTTATTTCCATACCTCTGCTCTCACTTGTTCAACAAATATTTATTGAGTGACTCCTAAGTGCCATGTTAGGGAATAAGCATTTAAAAAATTAATAAAATCAATACACATTTTTTTTAAAAAGATGAAGAACAGTTCTATAATCTCAGAAGTGATGTTCTCAATCCAGTCTTCTATGTGAATAATTCATTTATTTTAGAGATTCCCTGATGGTAACAGCAAACCTTACTGTCATTCTTATTCACATGCTCTAAAAGTTATTATTATTTAACCGATTTACTACAATCCTTATACAGAACAATACCTAGAAATCGACAGCAATACCATGAAATATTTCATGCAGGCATTACAAAAATAATATACATACAGTGTAAAATATACAAAATAACAAAACAAAAACCCATACATTCACCACTTGGTTTCAGAAACAGAAAATGATGTTAATTCCCCTGAAGCCCCCTGTGAGCCACCCCCCAGGCTGGATCCCCACCCCTCCCTCAAGAGTGGATCATTCTCCTACATTTGGTGTGAATCATTTTTCTGTCTTTCTTTATAGGTTTTACTATAGCTGAATTTATCCCTAACCAAGATACCATTAGTTTTGTTTTGGAATTTTATATAAATGAAATCATATTGTATGTGTTTTTTATAGATACATACATGGATATCCATTTATTTATTTACTTATTTACTTATTTAATCACTCATTAGTTCATTCATTCACTCAGTGAGCTAGTCAGTCATTCCCCTGTGGCCATTTTTACATTTTTGTTGTTAAAGCAGTAAGTCTATGAACTTCTTAGTCCTGTCTCCCGGTGCAGATGGGGAACCCCGGGGAGTGGAAGTGCTGAGCTATCAGACAGGTGCATCCTCATCTTTACCAGGTAACAACATGCTGCTTGTTAAAGTGAGTGTGTCACCTTACCTGGCGCCCCCTTCCTTTAACAATTGTGTTCATTTGGTGAGTATAAAGTGGCACATCGTGGTCTCCCTTGGTATTTCCCTGGTTACTGGAGAGATTGAATGTTTTTTTGTGTGTTTATTAGCCATGTGGATTTCCTTTTCTGCGAGATGCCTATTTCCTATTTTCAGAGGTTGTTTTGTTTATCATATTTATGGGTATACACACATGTTTATGTAGCTGTCATGTATATGCGAATGTAAATATCATCTCTCAGTTTATTGGTTTATCTTGGTGCTGTAAAATTTTTTATTGTACTCTTTGATAAACAGATACTTACATTTTAGCATAATCTAATTTTTCTACCCTTTCCTTTATGACTTGACCTTCTTTGTCTTGCTTAAGAAATCCTTTCTTCCCATGAAATTAAAAAATAAACCCAGATATTCTATGTTGTCTTGGGTAAGTTCTGAAGTTCTGTTTTTCACATTTAATCCTTTAGTCCCCCTGGCACTGGTTTTATATATTAGGTGTGGTGGGGAATAACTTCATTCTATTTTCCACAAGGATAACCATTGAGCTCTGGACCATGTGCTTTTTTATTCATCCTTCCCCCATAATCTGCAGTGCTATCTGCCATCTCTGAAGTTTCCATTTATGCCTCAGTCTGTTCCCAGGATCTCTCTCCTGCTTCCCTTGGCAAGTTAGCCTATGCCTGCAGCACTGCCTGGATCCCGGTGGTACAGTCTCCCTCCCTCACTGTTCCCTTCCCTAGAGTCTTCTCTATTCCCAGCCCTTTGCTTTTCTACATACATATTAGAATCAGCTTCTTAAGTCCTGAGAGAATTTGTTCTGGATTGATGGTTTATTTGAGAACTGGTATATTTATGACATTGGGTCTTCTTATCCATATCAGTGGTATGTCTCAGTCATTCTCTTTTCATTGGATATTGGAGTCATTTCCAGGATTTTGCTGTTAAAACTATTGAATGTAGTTAGACTTTCTTCGATGGCTTTCAGCATCATTTTATAATTTGTCTTTTAAGTCAGGCACATCTTTTACTAAATTCTCCCCTAGGTACCTTATACTTTTTGCTGCTGTTTTACGTGGTAACATTTCTAATAACTATGGAACTCACTTGTTTGAGAGCTTCAGCACGAGCTGTACTCTTACTGTGCGGCATTGCCCTTTAAAGACGTGGAGGTAGGCAGGGTCAGACTTCCCCACGGCTGTTTTCCAAGTCCTTGGGTTCACTTCTTATGTGGCAGCGTCGTAAAGTTTTGGTGAAATTCTTAGAAGAAAATGAATAATCTCAAGACCATTATTCTCACAACCTTAAATCCGTGGAGCCACGGCCGACCCTCCTGTACTTGATGGCGGTGAAGATGTGTGTAGGAATGGCATCGGAATTATGAGGTCTCTGGCACATTTCTGTGTTTATAAAATTCTAAGTTTCTAATTAAGCTATGGCAAAGTCTAGCAAAAGTAGGTAAAATTTGAATTTAATTGAGGTGTATTATTTGGCTGTCTAAGCAAAAAGCCATTCGTTGTCAGGATAATTAATGTATGATGTGTAATAAAATGCAAGGGTTCTTACAGAAGCTGAGGAGTCAGGCGGACCAACCACAAAGAATGACTAATGTCTCCAAATTATGAGATTGTTTAGATAGGACAGTGGTGCTATTTGCTTTTTTATTTTCAGAATGACTGAGGGACATCGTGCTAGGATTATTGCTGTTCTTCTCTCCTTCTGGGAATTTTAGTTTCTCCTTTGAAATTAAGCATGGCCATGTGACTTGTTTAAGCTGATGAAGTATGAGCAGAAGTGGCATTTTCACTTCTAGGTAAAGCAATGAACTCTCTGTCTCTCTTTCCCTCACTTGGGAGGCACAGAGGAGCAACACCAAGAGGTTGCCCAGTGGACCAGCATGAGCAAGAAGGGGCTTGGGTGCCCGCTACCCATGAGGAAGTAGAAAGTCCAGGTTTAACTTAAGTCAGCCCTCCACATACACAGAGTCCCCTCCATGGATCAAATATAGTCACAGTTTTACTGATTAAGAGTTTAGGTTGTTTGCACCGCAGCATAGACTCAGCACTTCTGCATGATACAGATATCAACCCTGATGGTTCATTTTATGTGAGTCCTGAATTTGAGAACTGGCAGTTAGATTTGAGTTTCAGAGATCTCAAATCTCTCTTTCCTCACATGAACCCTGCCCAAGCTCCCACTGAAGAAAAATTTGCACTCACAGTTTTGAGATAAGAATAAGGATCAGGAATGTCCAACCTGTGGCTTAGGGGGTGCATGTGGCCCAGAATGGTTATGAATGTGGCCCAACAAAAAATTGTAAATTTACTTAAAACATTATAAGATGTTTTTTTTGTGATTATGTGTTGTAATGTATTTAATGTATGGCCCAAGACAAGTCTTCTCCTTCCAGTGTGGCCCAGAGATGCCAAAAGGTGGGACACCCCTGGTTCTTTAACCAAAGAACATTTATGCATGACCCATGGACACATACATATGTGGACTGACTGAGGGAGGCGTGGGGTAGAACTGGGTGGAGCTGGGCCAAAGGAGAGAAAGCAGGGACAACTGTGACAGCATGAACAAACAAACAAAACAGAATGAGAAAGAGAGTGAAGTCATACAACCAAAAGAATTCCACGCCCTAAAACCATAATTTGATTATTTTTCAAGGTTTAAAGAAATGTATACATACATGTGCTTCTATAATATACCTATATACATTTGATGTGAGCAGATGTACAAGCTTCTGTCCTAACTTCTCTAAGATCTGGTAGCTTTAGAAACTAGCTACTTCTCAAACAGAGCTCTGTTCTTAGCCTACCCGTTTACCTTACAAGTGACCAGTGGCATAGAATTTATCAATAAAAATGCAAAATGCAATGATACTTTAGTGGCTTTCCTTTAAAGCTAGTTAACCCCCTTGCTCCCTTCATACCTCAGGTTTCTTGCCTTATGAGACCTTTCACTTCACTTGGGACCATTAAAAATCAGGGTGCCTTTTCCTCTGAACATCTCTCACCCTGGTGCTCTTTCCTGATGCTTCCACCTTACTTGGCCTTGGTCCTTGCCTTCCCACGTCCACAGCCCACATATGAATAGCTGCCTTCTCTCAACTCTAATGCAAATGTCTTTGTCTGCTCCCCTAACAAAAATTAACAAACAAAACCCTTCAAAATTCATGGGATCACAAGCAAAATCCTTCTCAGGTTTGGTAAGCAGGAATATTCTATCTTTTAAAAAAATATCTCCTTATCTTTTTTAACCCCTGCCCATTCCCTCTCTACCTTCACATCCATTCCCTCACCCTTTATCTTTACAGAAAAGTCCCTACCCTGTCTCTATGGTCCATTCCTGTCCTGGAGCTACGTTGTAGGCAGTCACAGAAATCCTGTCTATAACAAGTAAAAAAACAGGAGCACAGTTCAGGCAATCCCGTTTTACAGGATGACAGGACAGCACAAGGATGGTGCACTGGGTACCCATGGCCTTACATGCAGCGTGGGGGCACGTCTGGGTGTCTTGTATCAGAAGGCTGACACCACAAGGGAGACCAGGCTAAAGGGAGCAAGGAGGACTTGGGATGTGTTTTTCACTCAAGGACCTTTTATGAAGAAACTGAGAGAACAGAAATAGAAAAAGAAAATCTCTTGCACTAGTACATATAGTTTCGACATTTCCCTTAGATGAGGCGAGTCTCAAAAGTTAGGGTCCCAAGATGATAGAGAATTATTCATTTCCTTTTAGTTTAATATTTTAAGTGCTAACAGTTTTCTAGAAATTGTGGAACGCTGAATGATTTCTCCAATACCACAACTACTCTTAACAGCAGTGTAATAAGGCTAACATCATCTGTTTCATCTAGTCTAAGACTTCTGAGGGCTCATTATGGGCTGGTCACTACTTTAAACACTTTACATCCTCACGGAAATTCCGTGAGTGAGGCGCTATCACTTCCGTTTCACTATAAGGAAGCAGCTTTCAGCAGTAATGAAGCTGCCCAAGGTTAAGACTCGTGAAGGCAGAATGGGGACTCAGTCCCAGGCCATCCCATCCCAGACCGCCGCATCTGTGCACCTGCTCTGATCCTGAGATTCTACATGCCTCTTGGAGGAATTTTGACTTGATTTGGATCATCTTGAGTTTTTTCTTAGCACAGAAACACAGGAGCAGACCATGGGACCTCTTGATTTTATTCTGGAACTTTCCTCTCATGCACGGCCTGTTTCCTGCCCCGTGATGGTAAAGGGCTGGACATGATCACTAGATCACCACAGGAAGCAAAGACCGGTGCTGGGAGGAGGTGGCCTTGCGTCATTGCAGACCTGCTCTCCTCGCTCCTGACTTGAGGAGTGTGTGGCACAGGTTACCACAGGGGTCTCTTCCATATGTGAAACGTGGCAGCCCTGCTCTCCCAGCGCCTCTTTCACATCGCCTCATCGCTGAATTCAGAGTGACTCCAACTTTCCTGCAGGCGTTTCTCCTGGTTCAGAGAACATCAACGATGTTTACAGCATTTGAGGGGCTGGAGTCCATTCCTTTCAAAGTCCTAAAAGCCTTTTTACATACTGGGCTTTTGAGCCAGCTGAAGTCAGTCCACCCCGGGACCCTCTCATCTTCCTCCTTACCCGAGCTGCAGTCCTACTGAAGCTAGTAAATTAAGACCTTCGCCTTTGACAGCTGGGTTGGGAAAGAGTGAAAACTGATCTAATAATAATTAGTTATGGTTTAATATGTGAGATTGGAGCACTCTCATTTTTCATTCTGGAGCCTGGTGAGAAAGCCAAGGGGAAGGAGAGATTGATGGCAGAGAATAAACTCCGAAATGTTCCCATGCCAAGAGAAGTAAGTGATCCTCAGGCGCCTTCTCGTATCGTGTTAAGAGCCCATGACAACCTTAAAAGAAATGGAGAGACCCAGCGAAGGTGGGGGATAAAAGAGTTTTCTTTTATTGTTCTCTTAGGCCAGGCACCTTGGCACACGAATCGCTGCCTATTCACTTTGAAAAGGCTGTGGTCTCAGGCCAGCCTCCCCCTTCAGGCTCCAAAAAAGAGGGTTTGGGTTCAGATAACTGGCTCTGGGTAAATAGCAGCTTGTTTTTGTAACACTAGAGATGTATTTACTTTTCACTTAATGAAGGTGAGTGATGTCTTGGATAAGACATGATCTGACACCAACTATAAATATTAAGCCCAAACAATATAGGGCAAACTCTTTCCAGAAATTTCCAATTTGTTACTATGTAAAATCGGTGTTGGTGGTTTTAGTTGCTGCGGGGATCTTTCACTAACTTTTTCTAAAGGGAAAACACTGTGGGATAAAGGAGCAAATGTGAGGCGTTGTGTGTGTGTGTGTGTGTGTGTAGCACCAATGGGAGCGGACATGCTCTAGTCACATCAGCCTGTTTCTCACTGGTGGGAGATTTAGTATGGCCCAGAAAGCTGCAGAGGGGACATGGGAATCTATGAACAGGTTGAGAAGGAAAGTGTTAAGTAATCCTTGAAGTATTACTCTGTCCTAGAAAAAAATAAAAATTAGGAGAGAAGAAAAGCCAGGACAAGAGAGGAAAAACAGATGGTGACTTCCAAAGAATGATCCTACAGTTCTTCTTTGTCTCCCAGAGGCGCTTAAAGCGTGAGTCCAGAATTCAGGCTGAGCAGGGAGCAAGCTCGTCGCTGAAACAGGCCAGCGACAGCCTGTGGCCCAGGCGGGTCAGAAAGCCCTGGAGGTTTACACCCGGTGATGGTGGTGTGGAAGCCTGAAGATCAGGTGCTGCCCCACCAGGAACGTGCACTGAAGGCCCACGGAGATGGTGAGCCACATGCCTGTTCTCACCCATCGTGAGTGACATGGCATGAATCTAGTGACAGGAATTTTAGCCAGATGGGTCAGGGTAAGGAAATCGATCCAGAACAAGACAGGGCAAGTGGGGCTTACCACAGAGGGCAAAAACAGAACACAAACATTTCATTAATGATTTTTAAAGATTTTACACAGTTTTAAGCCTTCTTCCTACTCAGCAAACATCTCTCTGCCTACCCTTATTGCCTCTTCAAGCTTCTGGACCCTCTCCAGTCCCCCCATTGGCCTGCAGACACCACGGAGCCAGTGACCACGCCAGGGGCAGGGAGCCCAGCAGCCCAACCAGGCCCTTTGGAAGTCCCTGAGCTTTTGGGAGCTACTGAAGATTTGAAGCCGTTTGCCTGGAAGCAAACTGTCTAGCTCTGGCTCTGACAAATAGTATTCTCACAAGGTAGCATTCAATACTGGGATTTTAACAAGGAATGAGAGGTTAAATTACAAAATTTAAAAAATAGTATTTCCCTAAACACCAAAGAGTCCACTGGCGAACTTAGTGGTAGGTAAAAAAGCTGTCCGGCCATTGAAGAGAGGTCATTCTACGTGCACTGGTCGATGTGCTCTATGAGCAGGCAGGGACAAGAGGAACCCTTTTGGACTTTTTTATGTTAACGTGATGTCAGGGGAATACACAGGTCGGAAGCCCTGGTGCAGTGGTTCTCACACTTAAGCAGGTGTTAGAATCACCTAGAAGGCTTATTAAAACCACAGGTGGTGGGGCCCCAGCTCCAGTGTTTCTGACTCGGAAGGTCTGGGGTGGAGCTTCTAATAAATTCCCAGGTGATGCTGATGCTGCTGGGCCTGGGACTGCACTTTGACAACCAGTGACCTAGTGCATTTAGGATAAAGATACACGCGTAAAAGACATTTGTATTCACTCACATCTGCACCTGCACTCTGGAAGTGTCATGGACTTTAATAAAGCTCACACTTGTTGACTTGAGCAGAGACCACTGCTGGCAGTGAGAACCGAGGTGTCCTGGATTCCTGGGGTACACTGCTGGCTGAAATGAACTTGGGATGAAGGAAGGAGGCCTGGGATTTTAGAATGCTAGAGCTGAAAAGGAAATGGGAGAAAGCGTGATGATTACATATGGATGTTGAGTCAGAGCTTTGAATTCCAATTCCAGCTGTGACACCAGCTTTGCAAACTTAGCAAGTTACTTAACCCCCATGAACCTCAGTTTCCTCCTCTGTAAAACTGGGACCCCTAAAAACTTGTGTTTCCATCTCGATTTTTAGTTGCAATCAAGTGAAATCTACTCTGGCTTATTAAAACAGAAAAGGAAGTTATTTGCCAATCAATCAATAGTATGGAAAACAAATACAAGGAGGCTGTTGAATAAAAGAGACAGACATGAGACACAGAGCCAAAGGCAGCTGGATCTATTTGGATCTTGATTCAAGAAAACCCACTGTAAAAAGGACACCTGGAGCCCTGGTTGGTGTGGGTCAGTGGACTGTGCACCAGTCTATGGTCCGAAAGGTCACAAGTTCGATTCTGTCAGGGCACATGCCTGGGTCGTGGGCCAGGTCCCCACTTGGGGGTGTGTGAGAGGCAGCTGATCCATGTTTCTCTCCCTCTCTTTCTCCCTCCCTACCCTCTTCTCTAAAATGAATAAAATCTTTTAAAAGAAGACAATTGGAGAAATTATAATATGGCTGGCTGGGTATTAGATAACATTTAGGAATTACTTTGGATTTTGTTAGGTATGGTATTGTTATAAAGGTTATGATTCTTAAAGAAGCCTTAACAGAGGCTAACACACTAAGGTATTTACACATGAAATAACACAATGTCTGAAACTTACATTAAAAAAACTCTTACGAAAGAACCCATAGAGAACACAGCTCAGACTTGTCTCAGCAAAGGAGACTTAACACCTCAAAAGACAGTAGGTTTGATAGGGACACTACTGTCATTGACATCAACCTAGCAAAGGAGGCTGGAGGAACGATTACCTGGCATTTGCAAACTGTAAAGTGGGAGATGTCTCAGGCATTAAGATGTGTAAGGTAGGAAATCACCCAAGGTCAGAAAAGGGATTCAAGCGGCCAGAAGACCAATAATGTCCACAACATGCACATAGTATGTACACAACACATGTCAGTGCTCACCTGTATCCCCGTCCCTGAGATGCATGTATGTAAGACTCTACTCCTCCGCATCCTAGGTGGATGGGTCTCTAATCCAAATAATTTGCTAATTTCCTTTGAAAGATCTAAATGCCAGGAAGTTCACTCACTTCCTTAGGATGAGAAGTATGCAATTATGGGACCCAGTGAGGAGGGGGAGGTGGGTATTTCATCCCCACTCCGCAGATGAGGGAGCCAGGCCAGGGAGGTTGAGCGATGTGCCAGAGGTCTCATGACTGGGTCACATTCCTGGCCAGTACAGAGAGGGTCCAGGACGGAAGCACCACAGTCAACTTCAGAGACACTGATAAGGAAGCAGTGCTGATTGGGATGTGGAAAAAAGAGCCCCAAAGCATTATTGAGGGGTGGAAGGGGACTGTAAACTGATCTACCTCTCTGGAAGACAATTTATCAATATCTGATAATGAGAGCCACTTTTGAGAATTTGTATCTGTCAGATTACCAGGAATATTGTTCAAAGGTATGTAAATAAGATTGTTCATTGAAGTATTGTTTAAAATATTGAAAATTTGGAAACAACTTGAATGTTCAATAATCATAATCCCATAGAATAAGTAATGGCACAACTAATAAATATCATAGAAAATACTTACTAGTATGAGAATCTTTTTTTTCAAATTATTTACTATTTATTCTTTAAACATATTTTATTGATTCTGCTATAACAGTTGTCCCATTTCCCCCCCTTTATTT
>VMDR010013977.1:0-24189 GCA_007922815.1 Macrotus californicus | reverse complement strand
CGATAACTAAATGTACCTCTAAAACTCCCATACATTTAGAAACCAAAATAGCTACTTCTAAGTAACCCATGGATAACGGAAATTTTGAAATAATTAGAACCAAATGACAGTTAAAGTACTACATATAAAACTTCTGAGATGCTGCTACAGCTATTCTTGGACAGGAAGACCTATAGCCCTTGTAAGTATTTGTGTGCCAGACACTGTGCCAGGGACAGCGATGAGTGAACAGATGTGGCCCTTGCCCTCTTAGAACTTACAAGTCAATGGGAAAATAGATAACAAATTATTAATTGCATAAATATGTAATTAATTACATATTATGTTCAGTGCTGTGAAGAAAAGGCACTGGCTGCTGTGAAACTTGAATAGGGAAACCTTTAGATTAGGGGTCTAGGAAAGTCACTCTGAGTCCATTTAAATTGAGTCCTTGATGGATTAGAATGGAATCAAACTGTAGGGACGCTCCCTAAATAACTAACTTCTTCCTGTCCCACAATAGCGGGTAATATGCCTCTTTCTCTGAGATTTCTCTGAGTGCCTTGTCACACAGGAGCTAGAACAGACAAGCACCTGAGTCTGCTGTGAGTGTATGCTGAGTAGGCAAGTTGTGTGTGTGGCCTGGGCTCAGGGGCGACCTACTTTCCCAGAGTCCTGATGAGTATTGACTGTATTTGGGGTGCTGAGACTGCAGCCTTAGGGATAATTAAATGGCTTTAACTCTCCTGGGTATCTTTTCAGACTTCAGCACCCTCTTGCCTTCAAAGCTCACCTGATTCCTCTTTCATCTGCTGACAATGATTTCACCCTCTTTCAGCTCTTAAAGGCTTTTCTATATATTTACCTTTGGATTGTTTTGCTGATATCAGCCCCTAATCTTTCCTAATGCTCACTCTTCTGAATTTTATAATACTACATTGACACATTAGCATATCAAAGAACACTATGAGATTGTTGGGTAAGAATTACAACTTTAAAGTTTTATGAATAGGTAAGAATGGCTCCTAACTGGTGGAAGCTACAAAGAGAGAGGTTTCAGCCTGAGGACTTTGACTAGCACAGTAGTGGGATGGCTGGTGTGAATTAGTGCAGGAGAGCATCTCTGTCTACTCAGAGGCTACTGCTTGATGTAAACTCCCAGTGTTCACTGTGTTACAGAGTACAGTTGCTGTGTTGCAGAATGTTAAAAACCTCAACGTGTGTTCCCTAGGCGTCGGGCTGATGGTTTTTGGTTTGCTGTTGGGTGGCAAGGAGTTTAATGAGAGATTTAAAGAGAAATTGCCGGCACCCATTCCTTTAGAGTTCTTTGCGGTAAGTCAACTTCCAGCTATTTCTGTGAGAGATGTAGAAGTGGATGGAAGGAACAGGGAGTTAGGCCTTTTCCTCTCAGTTCTGCCAAGAGAAGATTAGAATTTGCAAGGGGAGCATTTGCAAATACAATGTCAAGAAAGAAAAAGCATAGAATGGATGATTCTTAAAATACGGGTAAAGACTATTCATAAATATTTTATTGTAAATTGTGAGTAAAGAGATTAGAGAAGATTTTTCTTCCGTAATATTTTTATTGTTCTATTTTATAATGAACACATATAACTTTAACAACCTGGAAAAAATTAAGCTGTTTCAATTTTGAAAAGAGCAAAAGACAAAAGTTCCCAAACTTTCTTGGTTCCTGGCACTCCTAGGAAGTGCCAGGAAGAAAAGAAATACCTAACAGTTTCATTCAGTGAGTAGTTAGGTTCAAACAACTTAATAAATATTTCTCTAACAACTTAGGAACTGTTTAGTAAAATAATGCACATAAATTGAAATAAAATGTATACTTATTACACTGCTAAATAACCACAATTTATTAATGGGTGTGTGCAGCTGGAGGGTACTTCACAACTCCTCAATCCTTGAAGTCAGAGGGGCACTGCTCCCCTTAGTTCCTGTTGACTTTTCACGGTCCCTGCTTTTACAGCAGCAGCCACAGATGCCCAGCTTTTCAAAGTTATAGTGTGATCATCAGGAATGTAGTAGGAACTGATGTGGAAACTGTGAACTACTTCAGACCAAGGATCTAACACATATCACTGTTTTCCTTGAAAGTTCTATCCTGCAGTGTCCTGGTGAGTTCCCCTTGGCACCCTGGGGCACCTTGGTGCATAATTTGGCAACCATAAGGATAAAAAATAAAAAGCATAGGTAACTGACCCAAATTTAGACAAAAGTTTGAGCCACAAAACCTGGGGGCCAATGTTGTAACTCACAAGGAAGCCAGGCCCTTAGATCCTTCTCTGAGCTTCGGTCTGCCTACCTCCCAATGGGACAGTCTCAAAACCCGGTCTCTCACGGGGGCTGGGCATAGAGCTCCTGCTTCCTCTGGGAGGAGAGCGAGAGGTTCTCCGCAAAGGAAACAGGCAAGCCCTAAGTATGAAGTAAATGATGAAGATTGCCCTTCCTGGCTTGGTTCCTGGCTCTGTCCATTTTCCATTGTCCCTTCATGTTTCCCAGGGCAATGGTTCTCCAAAAATTTTATCATTGTAATTACAATAAACCAGTGGTTTTTACATTTCTTATCTAAGTTCTCCTCAGAGCAAGGGAGACAATAAAAAATTTTAAAAAAAAATTTGGAGTTTTGCATTCTATTTCATAATATATTTGAGTTGATAGGAAAGCAGGGTGTAAATTATTTACCACTGCATCAAGGTGATGCTCCAGAAACTTAAGCCATATTTATCCTGTGGATTTGAATGTCTGGGCACTCCTCCATTTGAGATGCACAACAAATACAATTAAGGGTGACAGACATAATTGCTACCAACAAAAACGGGGCCAGAAGCACCCGTGCCCTTGGTCTCCAGGCTGCAGTGTCTGATAAGCTCACCTTGCGAGGGGCTCCTTGCGGCAGCCACCCTACAAGGACCCCGCTCCCTTCCCTGCACAGCCCAAATTCCTTCTCTCCTCCATAACCCACTCAGGGTTCTGCAGCTATAGTTCTTCAGGATGAAGAAAATTGCTATCCTTCCTTCTGTTTTTCTCTTCTTGTAGCTCACTAAGGATTGTACTTTACACACTAACTAAATCTATGTCCTGACAATCCAAGAAGCCTTATGTCCAGTGCCACGGCTGTGGGATGGGCACTTCCACTCTGACCCTGACTGAAATGAGGGAAGGCAGCTGTAGGGTGCTCTAACCACACACGGTGCTGCTGTCCGGTGAACAGGGTTGGCAGGAGGATGGTAGACCCAAACATAGATTTTATAAGGATCCACTCTCATTGAATACACACTTCGGTGACCTTTATTCATGCCATGTTATCAGAGATGCATTTTGCCAGGCCTACATCAAAGCCAACTCCTGAAAGCTTTTATGGCCTCTTCTGTTTTCAGGCAACCAGCCAAACACCTCAGCATGGAACAGACCAAAATAAAGATAAACAAATTCCAGGCCACAGGGAAACTGTGGAGTCCATTTTAATTCTGTGGGGAGAGTCATTAGGAAAACTTAGAATTGCTGGAAGCTAAATATAATTCTTTCCAAAACTGAAAGTTAAAGCGAGAGTAGATTTGGCTTGGCTAACAAATTGTCTGGAGCTCGTTTTTGTGACATTGGAATTTTCACCGTAAAGGACACTTGGGTTTGTGTCTGCTTTAGGTGGTGATGGGAACTGGCATCTCAGCTGGGTTCAGCTTGCACGAGTCGTACAACGTGGACGTCGTTGGGACACTTCCTCTGGGGTAGGAAACTAGTTTTAAGTAACAGTATAACTTGAATAATGGATCTATTATGGTTTCTAACTCCTGCTTTAGTATTCTTGCAATGAAAAAACCTTTTTTTCTACATATCACACAGCTGAGGGTTTGGGAGTGGGGTTTGGTGGTTTTTGTTGTTTGTTTCTTAGTATATGCATGGGTTTTTTTTTACTTTATTCTGATAAAAAACAAAGTTTACCATTTAATCATTTTTAAATGTACAGTTCAATAGTGTTATGTATATCCATAGTATTGAGAAACAGACCCCTGGAGCCTCTTCATCCGGTAGGGCTGAATCTCCAGGCCCATTCCGCAGCAACTCTCCACCTCCCTGCCCCAGCCCCTGCAGCCCCCATTCCACCTGCTGTCTCTATGAGTCTGACTGCTATCGGGCACCTCATGTAGGAATCATATAGCATTTGTCTCTTTTGTGACTGGCTTATTTAGTTTAGCTAACATCCTCAAAGTTCATCCATGTAGTAGCATGTAACAGGATTTTCTTCCTTTTTAAAACCGAATAAAAGTAAATGGTATATATGTGCCAGTGTCTGTTTATTCATTCATCCTCAGTGGAGAGTTGTGTTGCCTCCACCTCTTACCTGTTGTGAATAGTGTTACTGTGAACGTGAGTGTGCAAATATCTTTTCGAGACCCTGCTTGCAGTTCTTTTGGATGTATCCCCAGAAGGGAGATTGTCGGATCATGTGATAGTCCTATTTCTAACTTTGTGAAGCACCTCCAGACACTGTTTTCCATAGTGGTTGTACCATCGTACAGTCCCACCGCAGTAGCATGTGGTGTTCTGTTTTGTTTTGTTTTGTTTCCTATTGTTTACACGTGTTGGTTTTTAAAATCTCTCCTTGGGTGACTAGGAATTAAGAGCAAAAATGACCTAAATCTAGCCTGCCACTTTCTAGCTGTATGATCCTGGGCAAGTCACCTATCCCCTCAAAGCCTCGGCTTCCTCTCCTGCCAGGAAAGCATGGTAATTAATACCCATCTCAAGGGCCACTGAGAGAGCTACAGGACTAATGTGCGCACAGCAGTGAGTGTAGCACCTGACTCGTGCTGTGGGGTCCAAGACTCAGTAATTGAAAGTTCTGTGGCTCATTATTTCAGCAGCTTTTCTAGTTTCAAATCCTATCTTGCTTCTTTGCTTCATTTTTTTTTTCTTTTCTCTAACTCTTTACATTTTTTACTATTCTCTTTGTTTGAAGGACAAGAGTGACTGTGAGCCTCTCCTGGTCTCACTCTGTTCCTCTCTCATACTCTGTGTCTCTGTCTATCTCCTATACTGTCTCTCACCACCCTCTTCTCTTTCCAAAACAACCAAGTCAAACATTTGCCCGGATGTTGTAGACTGACAGAACCTGGCATATTCCATCAGACCGTGCCTCTACTCCCATCTAAGATCCTTGTGGGAAGCACAGGGAGCAGTTGCTCTTCAAGAAAAAGTTCACCCCCCAGGGCAAGTGTTGATGGAGGAAGCATGCACGCTACTTCAAAACAATAAGTTGATATCATGAACATGTTGCTTATGATTCAACTTAAAGGTATAACATGGTATAGTAATGCTTGCTATTCTATTTGGACTTGTAATTATCTCAGTTGCTGCTCACAGTAACACTGTTGACAAACATATACATTATCCCCATTTACTGAGAAGAAAGTTTATTTATTCTCATTTATTCTGCTTGTGTTTATTGAGTGCCTATTATGTACCAGGGGCACAGCAGTTAAAAGCAAAAGCAAACATATAAGCAAAAAAGCCTTTGTTCTCATGGAGTTTATTCTACTAGGGGAGAGAGACAAGCAAATAGTAAGGAGAGCCATGAAGAAAAGGGAAGCCAGGTAAGGGATAGGAGAGGCTGGGGTTGCTGTTCTCGGTAGAATATCAGACCCAGAACTCAGTCTCCGATACTCAGTTGTGTGCACTTTCCATTACCTCACACCTGAGTCACTAACATAGTCAGTCATGTGATAAATATTGGTCTGTGACTGGATCCAGGAGATAACCTTCCTGAATAACTAACCACAAATAATTTGAATAAATGTGAATGTTTACATTCAGACTTCTTTTAAAAATCCACATGCCACCATAATTTCTAATTCTTTCCCTGTTGCATTGTACCCAAACATGCTTTTCCTTCTAGAAGAGGTAAGGTGTTTTTTTAAAAATAATATTTTATGTTTCTGAAACTTGGCTACTCAGAAAGCTTATCTTTCTGGAATTTTGCCCAAAACCACGCAGGAAACAAATAATGTCTTTCTACCTATCTATATATAGGGTGGGCAAAAGTAGGTTTACAGTTCATATGGGGAAAAAGATAATAATTAATAAATAATAATGCAAGAATAAACTGTTTTGCCTGCTCACAACTGTAACCCTAAACCTGCTTTTGCCCCACCCTGTATAACCATACTGTTTCAGTTATCTGTGAGTCTTATTGCCAAATAACCAACAGCTCCAGAACAGTGGCTTCAAGCAACAATTTATTTGCTCACAGTTCATCAACCTAGGTAGAGCTCAGCTGGGTGCTTCTTTTGCTGGTCTCATGCAGCTGTAGGTTTCTGCAGGTGTGACTGGAGGATCCAAGAGGGCTTTGCTCCATGTCTGAACCCTCAGCCGGCAGGCTGGAACTGCTGAGGGCTGGCTGGCGTCTTCTCTCCACATGCTGTCTCCAGCAGGGCAGACAAACTCTTTCCGTGGTGGTTCAGGGCAGGACAGAAAAGCAGAAGCCACCAGGCCTCTGAAAGCACTCACACAACTTCACTTTCTTCACATTATCTCAGTCAAAGCAAATCTCAAATTTCAGCCAGAAGGGAAACAGATTCCACCTCTGCGTGGGAAAGCAGCACATACAAGGATGGGAGAAATTGTTGGTCATATTCGAGAGCAAACTTCCACACTTATTAGCAACACACGCACAAGTCTATGCACAGTAATGTTCAGAAGGTGACAGTTGACTAGTAAAGATCCCAGTTGTGGCAATATATCCTGTTTCTTGGTTTACTTTCCTTAACTCATTCCAAAATAAATCCTTTTCTCAAATTCTTATTCCTCAGACCCAGGCTGCTTCCAAGCCTTCCCTCTTGGTTCGCTTATGTAGCAAAGTACAAGGGAAATTTGTAAGTTTTATAGTCAGAACCCCGCTTGGGTTTGTCTCTGTGCCTCATCTTGGGCAAATTACTTGACATCTGTAATCATTCATTTTTTTTACATGTAAGCTGGGATAACAATGGTACCTATCTAATAGGATTGTTGTGAGGACAAATGAGGTGACATTAGTCAAGCATGTAGCACATAATCCAGGCTGTGTGTATGATAGGTTTCTTTCCTTTCTCCCTCTCTCTTTCCCTTACCCCAGAACTTCAGACATCCCCTTTTGTCACTGTGCTATGACATAATAAGAGAAATAGGCACAGGGAGGCAGGTTCTTCATGGTTTTTGTTTATTCACTTGATGAGCCATTTGACCTTGGGCAAGTTGCTTTACCTTACTATGCCTCAGTTTTCCCATCTATAGAAGGGCCATTACAACGGTGCCTAGCTCACAGGGCTACTGGAGATAAATAAGCACAGAATTTGGCACAGAGGAAACTCCTAATAAATTATTGTTATTATAAGAATAATAATATTATGCATCAATTAATTGATTGTTGTTATTGTTATTATTTAGCCCAATGCCTTGAATTGGATCAGGTGGCTTTGAAAACCTCTATTGCTCCCTCCCCCAGACCATTCTAGGGAATCCCTATTCTTTTCCTTTAGGACAAAGTTTCCAACCCACAAGAATGGACCACAAAAATCAGGTTGCCTGTTGTGGGGCTTTAGGAGTCACACTTCTGGCTCCCAGGTGAGACTCAAGGAGTATAATTTGCTGCTGCTCCTTTCCCATGTTAGAAACTCATCTGGGATCCTGGGAAGAAGCAGAGTCCTTACGTGAGATAAAAGGGAGGGCAGTGAGTGCCTGCTGTTGCTCAGACAGCACTTCTCTGAGATACCCTTGTCCAACACCCTCCCTGCCCTCAGACTTTGGTTCAAATGTCTTGTGGCATCAGAGCACTTTGCTGACCCTCTCTTCTTCCTGTTCTGTGTCTTACTTACACCTGCCGTACAGGTGCCATGAGGTATAAGGTTACTCTTTTTCTAAATAAAACAGCATCTGATCTCTGCTGATAACCCATTCACCTGGTTCCTGGGGTTGGGGCCTGGAAAGAACCTCTGTGTGTCCAGGAGGGCCCTCCTTTTTGCCAAACTATAGCAAACAAATATCCAAGCATTGATCATTTCCTTCGCAAATAATTCCCCTTTAACATGCTCCCCTTTAGTTGGACGTTTTTTCCCCAATGGCTACAGCACTTGTGATAAATTTCACTTGACCTTTCAGGCTACTACCTCCAGCCAATCCAGACACCAGCCTCTTCCACCTTGTGTATGTGGATGCGATCGCCATAGCCATTGTTGGGTTTTCAGTGACCATCTCAATGGCCAAGACCCTGGCAAATAAACATGGCTACCAGGTTGATGGCAATCAGGTAAAAGCCATTAATTTTCTGCAGCTGTTCCATAGCGATACAATGATCATGCTCTGCTATGAAAGGCAGATGAACTTGATTTCTCTGTCTTGGTAGAAAAATTTGTGAGTTTGACGATGGATGTATTTGAAGCATGAATTTATTCAACACTACAATTTTTTTATAATTATGTGAATGTGATCATCATAATACTGAGGGACAGAGTCCAACCTCACATCATGGGCAGAGGTCAGCTAGACAGGTGAAATCTCCAGTCTGAGGCTTTCAATTTATCATGCTCCTATTGATGTTATCACTTCTTAAAGCTCACAGATTGAGAATAAAATATTTTCCCAGAACCATTTTTACTCCACAGGAAACCTTCTCTTTGGTCATTAAGCTTGGAGTATGTGATTCATAACTCAAACTCCACAGTAGATTCTTTGTCACCTTCTTTATAACATAGCTACAGGTGAGGTATTTAATCCGGATACCACTAGCTATAATCTGGGCATGACAATGTCTGTTTTCAAATGCTGTGTGTTTCTAAGAAGACACTAGATACTCCACATTCATATGACACAATGATCCAACCAGGATGACCAGAAGTAGCCCTCAGAGCAGGGCTCACTCACTGTCCCAGGAGGACACTGGCATGGACTCCTAGCTGAGCAAGAGCCAGGCATTCAAAAGATGTCAGTGCTGTATACCATAATCCTATGTACCTTTCATTTAAACAACAAAAATATTTTGTCCCTTTTGTTTTGGTTCTTTTTTTTTTAAGCATTATTTGTGTAGAGAGTATTTGGGAAAGAGGGGACTGAGCACAGCATTTATCTCTAACATTAAAAATCCAAAGTGTTTCCTTGCTCTTTAAATTATGTAATAATTCCTAATACTGAACAAATCCTTATATCTGAAAAGAGAATGAAGAAACAGCCTACACTGCTGAAAATGTGTTTTATGTGGGCCATCATGCCTTTCTTTGTAAGGAATAACTGATCTTTTTTGTGCTTTGTTTCCACATGGAAAAGGAGCTCATTGCACTGGGACTGTGCAATTCCATTGGCTCACTCTTCCAGACTTTCTCAATTTCATGCTCCTTGTCTCGAAGCCTTGTTCAGGAGGGAACTGGAGGGAAGACACAGGTATGTATACCACTGGCCTCTCAGGATTTAGGTGGTAATTACATTTTAAAGCCTTGGTCCTAGTCTGAACCCCAAGCTACTCTGACTGAAGATCCATGCTCCAGTGAGCTGCATAGTGAATCAGAGGAAGGTATGATTGATTAAAGCAAATCACAAGGAGCTAAATCTATAGGAAAAAGATCTACTGTCCAATTAAATAAAAAAATTAGACTTGCTACCAGTAAACCTCCAAGTTGAGACCTAGGATGTTGTCATGAAAGCCTGAGAACTTTCTGTCGCAATGGAACATTCTGCACTGATGGAAATATTCAGTGTTTGCACCATCCAATATGGCAGCCATGAGCTACACGTGGCTCTCAAACACTTAAAATGTGGCTAGTACAGCCAAGACCTGAATTTTAAGTTCATTTAATTTTAATTTTTTAAGTATAAATACTACATATGGCTAGTGGCCACCACATTGGACAGCAAAGTCTTGTCTGTAGTCTTCCAGCCCTTTTGGGTCTCAGGTTAGCACCAGATATCTCCTTTCCCCATTCCTGGCAAGAACATTTCAGTCAGGGTGTTTAAACATTTTAGCTTCTGTGTAAAAGCTATAAGAGGAACTAGAACTTTGGAGAAGTGAGAAGAACTTACAGGTTTATGTAATGGTTTGGATGACTTGTTTGAATCCATATTTTCTTGATCGTCTCACATTGATTATCAAAACACTCAGACTAGCCTATGCCAGCCTCTTACTCGTCTCCTAAAAGCTCCTTCCATGTCTTTTCTCACTCAGCTTGCAGGTTGTTTGGCCTCATTAATGATTCTGATGGTCATATTAGCCACCGGATTCCTCTTTGAATCATTACCCCAGGTGTGTAGCTTGGACTTGGTGTGAGATTTTCCACATGTACAGATTTTGCTATATTATTTGTTTATATTTGGGGGGGGCTGTCTCATGGGTTTTTACTGTAAGCCTAGCAGGGTGGTTTGAAAAAGGGCCAAGGCTAAGATCAAAATCCTGCTTCAAAATCTACTAGTCCCTGGGACCTTGGGAAAGCCATCTCAGCATCTCTGGGTCTCAGATAAACTGTTGACAGCTAATCTCCAAGGTCCCTTCTCTCTTTGATCTTCTCTGACCTTATACTTCCATTTAAAATCTGAGATGGCCATAAGACATTTTTTACTGACATATTTAATCTAGTAGAGATTAAAAACAATATAGAGAAAATCATAATGCAGAAAGACCATGGGTGAAATAATTCCTTAAATACCAAGTTTAATTCTGAACCTCTTGACTACCATGCAGGTTTGCTGCTAGAATATAAGCCTGGTTTTCCAAGGCCCATTTTAGCTAATCAAGTCCTGAAAATCCAGGTGTTCATGGCTCCAAATGTACCATCACTGCTGCGTAGGAAGTGAGTGGGGAGAGGACGTGGGAGGGCAGCAGGAGGACAGTGAGGAGCCAGCAAAGGGAGTTCTTGGACACAAGAGGAGAGGCAAGCGTGGATGTGCTGTATTTCAGGCTGTGCTGTCTGCCATTGTGATCGTCAACCTGAAAGGAATGTTTATGCAATTCTCAGATCTCCCCTTTTTCTGGAGAACCAGCAAAATAGAGCTGGTAAGTAACTGTTAAGTGAATATGTCATAGCCAACACATGGATTAGTGCTGATAAAAATGCTACAGAGATAAGCTAGTGCAGTCAGTTGTGATATACAGTATCCAGTTAGGCAAAGTTAGGTGCTGTGTGTGTACATGTGCGTGAGTGTGTGTAACTCTAGGAAGTTTTTCACAGGATTCTACATAAAACTTTCCGTCTTTTGTTCAGACCATCTGGCTTACCACTTTTGTTTCCTCCTTGTTCCTGGGACTGGACTACGGTTTGATTACTGCCGTGATCATCGCACTGATGACTGTGATTTACAGGACACAGAGGTGAGTGCGCAGATTGGGATGGGTGTGAGTGTCTTGCCTGAGATGGCAGTGTTGACTTTAAATGTACTTGTCGACAGACTGTGAGTATCTTGACTGGAGGTGTGCTCTTGGAGTCTAGGATCAGGCACATAGTGTGTTCTCTGAGTGTTTATTGAGGGAATCCACCCAGAAAATCATCTAATATTTGTATTGTATATTCTAACTCACAAAGAAGCACTTGCATCTACATGCTAAGAAGCACCAGGACATAGTACAAGACCATGGAATGTTGGATCAAAGACCTTAAGACATATTCTGGCTCTCAAAGCTCTCTGACCTTGAATAACTCACTGAACCTCACTGGGCCCCAATTTCTCAAACAAAACTTAAGAAAACTTTGGTAATTGGAGATTTTTGTTTTCTCCCCACCCACATCAGAGACTCTTAGAAACAAAAAGAAAACCTCTTCTTCTACTTTAGAATTAGAGTAAGAAGTGAGTTCTACCTACTGAGTGGAATGAGAACTTGAGTTCCCTGTGGCATGACTTGAACTCTGCACGACTCATTTTTGCCCTCATCTTTAAATGCCCGAGTCTTTTGTCCTGACCAGTCATTGGTATGGTATGGTGTATGTGTGTAGTTGTATGGTATGAGTGTGCAGTTGCACTGTATGTTGTGTTTATGTGGAGGGTGTGTGTCATGTAGTGCGTGTGTGGTTAGTGTGATGTGAGATGTATTTGCTATATGGGTGAGTCGTGTATGTTGGGGTTGAGGTGAAGGGTGTATATGGTGGAGGCATGTGGGAAGTGTGAGGCTTGGAATGGCACTGGGAACATGACATATGTGGAGCCCTTCTGCAAAGGCACCGTATAGGGATCAAATATTCCTGAATTTACTAGCAAGTCCATACATGAAATGTGCAAAACCTCATGTTTCAATTACATACTTGGTCTCAACACAATGTTCTATTTTAACACACTCTCTATCTTCAGTCCAAGCTACAAAGTCCTTGGGCAGCTTCCTGACACAGATGTATATATTGACATAGACGCATATGAGGAGGTAAGACCTTTTCTATCATTTTAAATGGTTGTAAGCACGTGACGCCATTGGCTAACTAATTTTATTTTTACCTAGGACAAAAAGTGGGGGTGAAAAGAAGGGAAATGTAGTGGTCAAAGTGAAAAACCTGAAAAACTTACCGCCTGGATTCAGTTTTCTAGTTCATACTATACCATACATTAATTACTCAACCTCCTCATGTTTATTTTTCCTCTTTTTAAAATGAGGCTAAGTATTTATTGTTTGAATTTACAAAATTCTGAAACTGAGAGGATGGTTTGTATGTGCATGATTTTTTTCTGATGAATTTAAACTGATGGTAAAATATTAATACTAACCATGTAAAATAGAGGTTTTTGGACTATGAAATTCTCCCATTTCATTTTTAATGGTTAAAATTAGGGCTTAAAATTTCCTTGATTTTTTAATGTTGTTTGCTTATGCGGAATCTCAAAGACTTTTATGAAATCTTTTAAAACAATTTTTGTCTGTTTGTTTTGTCTCCTGCTTGGGAAGAAATTCTCAGATTCACGATAAGGTATTAGGAAATGAGATTGGTGTTAGGATTACTGCCTTCTCCTCCTTCCAAAGAACTATATGCTGAATGACTTGTTTCCAAACTGCATTCTAGAGTTCAAGGCTTCTTGATAAAATATCCACTCTATTTCACTTGGGTTCATTTCGATTCCTGCCTGCATTCCATGAATGAACCCATACAAACCTGTGCTCACTTTATTTGCCTGCTTTCCAGAGTCTAAATATTTTTCAGTCCCTTTTCTTTGTGTTTTATGGTAAAAGCAAAACACAGGAAAACTCTTAAATGGGAAGATGTGCATTTTTAAAGGATTTCTTCTCAGTAGTCCTTCCTCCAGAGCATGATCAGAGTGACATTATTTTATTCAAACAATATTAAGAGGGCCCTTAGCAACCTCTGCGTGAATTTTCAAGTTGGAAGCGCGAAGCAACTCTTGATTCTGAAATATTTCCATGTGTTAAATTCTCTAACCTTTTGTTTCTCAGGTGAAAGAAATTCCTGGAATAAAAATATTCCAAATAAATGCCCCAATTTATTATGCAAATAGTGACTTGTATAGCAGTGCATTAAAAAGAAAGGTGAGTCATGAGATATTAATTTTATACTATTTCTGTCTATATACATGTATATGTAACCTTTTAAAAACATTTTTAAGAAAAAGAAGGGAAAAGATAATTTCAGATCTCTTCTCTTGGGATCATATGGGTTCCTTTGGTCATGACGAGCACTCAGCCTCACTCTGCCCAGTGCATAGGAAAACCTCACAGTCGACCCACAGAGTCTCTTGAGCAGATGAATCTGAGAAATCTAAGTTTGAAAAATGCTGCTTTAAGTTACCTTTAATACTTCGGCTTCAGGATGTCTTGAATCAAGACCGGGAATAAGAAAGGGTACTAATGGTCTTTTAAAGAGGAAGTCACATAGCTCAGGGGACCTGAGGGCAAAGTAAAGAAAGGGTTGGGGTGATAACTTGGGAAAGAAAACCATCAAATGGGGGAGATTTAAAGATTAATTGCATTTGTGTGAGTTCCTGGGAGCCAAGAAGTGGTTTTGCGTGATTGCTTTTCTGTAAAGACTGGAGTGAACCCAGCATTTATCATGGGAGCAAGAAGAAAGGCCATGAAGAAGTACGCTAAGGAGGTCGGGAACGCAAACATTGCCAATGCGACCGTCGTCAAAGCGGTGAGTGGTCTCTTCATTGTGCTTGTCCTTCTCTCCCAATCCACAGTGGCTCCTACCTTTATTCAGGATTGAAGTTATAACACAGCATGAAGTCCCTAAGACAGGAAAGCTTAGAAACAATCTAACTGTCCTTTATGTGTTAAAGATGCATGATAAGCTCAGTAATGAGAATGCTTCTGAAATAAGTAGTGATGTGGGCCCAGGAAAACATTGTTCTAAAAAATAAAAATCACACAGTACCTTAATAAATTTTATCATTAGTACCTTGTCATAGATTCATTCAGCTTATAGTAAAAGAACTTAAAGGCTGATTTTTTTACTGTTCAGGCTCATGTAACTTATGGTCTATCGTGCTGAAGTTAATGGATCTATTTTAGAAGCTATGGGAAATAGATATGATAACTAAGGAGAGTGGATTTCATTGGACAAAAAACAAGGAGGAAAAGAAACAGAGTTAAAATCGAATATTATATATACATCTTTTTGGTCACATTACAACGTTGGGATATGGCAAATATTTTAGAAAAGACCTGATATAATCAGTAGCTTAAGACTCTGCAGATTGATTTTTTCGTATAACTCTCAGGACCAAAATGTGATTTGTTCATAGAATTCCGGTGTGATTTAATTTTTGGCATAGGATGCAGAAGTAGATGGAGAAGATGGTACGAAGCCTGAAGGAGAAGAGGATGAAATCAAGTACCCCCCAATAGTCATCAAGAGCACCTTCCCTGAAGAACTGCAGAGGTTCATGCCCCCCGGGGATAACATCCACACCATCATTCTGGACTTCACACAAGTCAATTTTATTGATTCTGTTGGTGTGAAAACTCTGGCAGGGGTAAGCATCAACGTGAACAAGTCATTTAAAATCTCTGTATCCAGTTTTGCCATCAGTAAAATCGGAGTTGAACTAGGGTCCCTTTCCAACTCTTAAAAATTTTTTTTTGCTTTTTTTCAACTTTTGATTATGGAAAATTTCAAAAATATCCAAACATAAAAAGCATAGTGTAATGAACACCCACACATAATTATTAATCAGCTTCAACAATTATCAATTTATGATTAATCTTATTTCACTCATGCTCCATACCCATTTTCCCCTTCTCTTATTTTGAAGCATGTGCCAGTCAAGACACCATCTGTAAATAATTCAGTATATATTGCTACAAGAAGATTTTTAAAGTCATTTTTATTATACATTTATTACACATAAATAAAATTTAATAAGAATTCTTTGATATCTCTAATTATGAATGTATAAAAATCAAAATAAATAATCATTTTTAAATGATTATCTAAAAAGTGCATAACTATTGAAACAAAGTAGTTCTAGTGAATGTACTATAGTGTCTTATGTCAATGAGATACATATTGGTAAAAAGAGACTTGTACCTGGCACAGTGAAGAGAAACTAAACTTTATTTCAACATTATTACAGATTGTAAAAGAATATGGAGATGTCGGTATTTATGTGTATTTAGCAGGATGCAGTGGTAAGTACACTTCTAGAATGAGGAGAAATAGTAATATTTTTATTTTTGTTTCTCTTTTTTTAGGAAATATTCCCCTTAATTTTGGTTTTTGGTGAAAATGAAGTTTTTTCTTCTGAAAATCACTCTAAAGCTAGCCTTGAAATTAGCCAATTCCAGGCACTCCTGTCACTGAGCTCCAGTGGCAGGCCTGCTGGATGGGAGTCGGTGAAGAGGGCTAACAAACCATTGCCCTGGGCTGGTATACTTTTTAGTAATTATTTAATGGCAGCCATAAACATAGTTACATAAGATCATTTAGGTTTTTACATACAATGTCTGCTGTTTTTTATACTAAATTTTGGTTAAAACCGTGTTTGAAAATGAACTGCTTGACAGCATGCTCTATTGGCCTCAGACCTTGCTGGTGTGAGTGCAGAATGAAGCAGGCCCTATGGGGACTTTCCACATCACAACACATTTGCCTTTTACCCCAGAGCGTCCAGCAATGTGCTACACACATTCAAATGAAGCCCATACCTGGGTGGTCATCACAGTACTGTCTATAAAAACAAAGACGGGAAACACTTGACTCTCACCCGAAAGGGACCAGTTAAATCGACTAGGCTACACCTACAAGATCAAATACCATGTAGTCATAAAAAAATTAAGTGAAAAAATGAAATGTTTTAAAAATTCAGAATAATGTAAATAGTGTGCTTTCTTTTGGGTAAGAAAAGGGCAAAAATAAGAATATTTGTTTATATATTTACTTATATTTGCATAAATACATACTGGAAGAATACACAAGAAAATAATAGAAGTAGCTTCCTGCAACTGGGGGTGTGATATCATGGGTACAGGGATTGGAGTGAGACCTTTTATTATATCATTTTAATATTTAAACTGTATGAAAGTGTTACTTTTTTTAATGTTCGAGACTGATACCCAAAATGTGGACTAATTTTCTTTTCTTTTTTAGCACAAGTTGTGAATGACCTCACTCAAAACCTATTTTTTGAAAACCCTGCCTTATGGGAGCTGCTGTTCCATAGCATTCACGATGCAGTTTTAGGGAGTCAGCTTCGAGAGGCGCTGGCAGAACAAGAAGCCTTAACTCCGCCCCAGGAGGATACAGAGCCCAATGCCACTCCTGAGGCGTGAGGAACTCAGCCTCGGATGGGCTGTGAGCCTCTCCTGAAATTACTCATTTACACATTTTAAATGCTAAACAACAGATTTTTTTTCAAAGGGTAAATACAAGTAGTCAAGGCTTGATTTGGAGGGTGAATGATGCCCAGCAAGATGTATCTTATTTGTGTGTGTGTGTTTTAATTGACTGCTTCCAAGATAAATGGGCCTCTCACCTGCAATTATTGTGCAATGACATTTCTGTTACTTTTTAGTACTATCTTTGTCAGCCAAGCACTTAAGAATTCTTTCCTGTTAAGTACCTTACCTACAAATCAGATGTGCTGTCTCCAGATGGGTAGTGGTTCCTTGCTTTATACTTGCTGGTCTACAGATTTTCTGTAACTAGAGTTATCAAACAGAAGTGGCACACACACAGTTTTCTGGAAGTTCTTCTTTCCAAATAACCATTTGTTTTTATAGAAGCAATGTAAGTGCATTACAGAAAAACTAGACTAGCAAAAATAAGAAAATAAAAATGTTATACTGCCACTGCTCAAGGATTATTGCTAACACCTTAATGTATCCTTTCAGGTCTTTATGCATACATATTTATACCTTTTAACCAAAATAAGATCATACTCTACAGTGTTCTGTAACCCATTTTTTTCTCATTCCAGAACATTTTTACCTCAGACCATATTCAAATTTCCCCCACTTGTCCCTAAATTTATAGCTGATTTGTCCAAACTAATATCCATTGTGTGACCTTACACCATAACTGGTCATGTCCCTTTAAGTCCCTAAGTGTATCTTAATCTAGCACAGTCCCTTTTTGGATGACATGGACTTGTTAAAGAGCCTGGGGCAGTTGTCCTGGAGAATCCCATATTGGTCATGTATCTCCGTGCTTCCTCAAGGTATTATTTAGCTTGTCCTTTTATTTTCTAACTACTTGCGATCTAGAAGTTACATCTACAGTCCTCATGGACTTGAATAAAACACTTTTTGCTAGAATATATTATAGATGAGAGACAGGCTTCAAATTGCATCACATCAGAAAAAAACACACCACGGAGTTGACCCTACCATTAATAACACTTAAGTGAATCCACTGGATTAACAGGACAGCCTAATCCCCCAAGTGTGTTTTCACCTTTGTGGTTACTGATTTATCTGCATGGTGTTCCTTTGGCAGGGAATAAATTCCCAGGTCCCCATTAGCCATTCACCCAGGAGTTTTAACATCTAGTGGTAATCTTTGCCTAAATCAGTAAATATTAAGGCTTGTGAATTTTTTCTCTGATTTTCCTATTTCTTCTGCATTTATTAGTTGGTGTTTCTATGTAAATTATTATAGCTTTCTTTCCTCAACTTGAGCTATTTAGTAATTCTTAAATACAGTTCTTACTGGAAAGGCAGGTTTCTTTTTTCCATTTAATTATCAAATTCAAAGTAAGAAGTTGGTTTCATAAATAGATGGTGACAAATTAGATTCTTTTCTATTTCTTTTTTGGTGTAATTATAGACTCGTGAATTTTTATATTTTAACATGTTTCAGTCTGTTAGTTATTCTTTTTGGTGCTAAAATTGTCACAACTGTGACCAGTAGGAGACCCTAGAAATGTTGTTGCTAATAGTGAAGTAGCCTAAAGACCTCATATTTAAGAAAACTAACTCCAAAGTATAACACCTTCCTTTGAAGTCCGTAAAAGTTAATTAGTTAACTCTTCAGAAAACTCCGTTTTAAGCCTGTGAATGAGTAAGATGCTTATTTTCAAGTACTCTTTATAGTTGTTGCAAAGGAGCAGGGAGACCATTAAGACACTTTGTCATCAAAAGTTCTTATTCTTACGATTCTAGAAGATCACTCTAATTCAAAGCACAAGTATTAATTGGCTAACCTGCCTAAGACGTCCCCCACTACGTTTTCCTGCTAGTATTCAGTTTGTCTTTTTTTATATGTTCTTTTTTTTTTTTTTATGTTTTCTTATTGATTTCTTGTTTTAGTTTTCATGAGAAAAACTCTGGCAGGAGAAAAGTGGTCACGTCCCAGGAAAGTACTGCGTTAGCATAGGTCTACTCAACACCAAACTCTGCTTTAACTCCAATGAGGTTTCTCATTGCTTTACTAATTTAATTCAGAGTAGACCCCTTCTTTCTAATCAATTCTTTACCTAGATCTACAGGGAAATTAGATATACATTCTGTTATTTCCTTGGCAATTATCACACACAAGATCCAATACATCTGCATTCTGACACAGACTGCCTTCTGAAAGAGCATGTAGTTGTAGAGCCTCAGCTTATACTAGACACTTTTGTAAAAGGTCCTGCATCATTTTGGCCATTAAGGATTTTAAGCAATGTTACAGAATTTTTCATTGTATATCCCTTAGCACCAGCCTTCAACAAATGCATTACACATCGTGGAGACTCAAGTCCTAGTTCTGACAGTTTGAAAGTAGTGTACAAAAAAGTATTTGTCTATATCTCACAAATTTGTATTTAACTTTTAATGTTTAGCCTAGTTTAAATAGAATTCTACCATGTACATAAAAAGCACTGAAGTCTTACTGAAGGGAAATGTTTTTGTTTCAGCATGTTTCTGAGAATCTAAAAATGCACTTCAGAATGTATTTTATCTATATGTAAATATTTTGAAATGTTTTACTTAGAATTATTTCATACAGTGGAACATTTCCTGGCCTCTTTTTACTTAGTCAAGTTTTGTCTTACCTTCTTTCTAGTCTTTAATAGCTGCTAGTGGATGCCTGTCTCTGTTTTTCAGCCCTGATTCAAATTCAGACTCTTAACTGCCCTATCAAAATGGGCATAATGTACATCAATCAGTAAACATAGGGACTAGCTCTATTTTACAGTAGTAGAGGAAAACCCGGTTTTCAGGAAGATCCCATATAGACAAATGCTTTGCCTTTCTCAAACCCTATGTGATATGACAGCGGTTGATCTCTACCCCGTGGAGGGATGGAATGTTTGAAAACATGAACCAGGGCTCAGGAAACTCCTGTTCCTGTCAGACATTGACTCTGTATAATCATATGGCAGCTGGTAGTGGGATCCCAATTGCCAATCTCATCTGCAGTGGGACTCAAAGAAACAGTCAAAGGTCTGAATCCTCTACAAGTCCTGGGAGTAGCTCACTTTGTAGTTTTCAGGTAACATCTAAAATATCTACTCCATGTGGTTTGACCCTGTATCCTTACCTGTTTAACAGAAAGGAGGTACTTGCCTCCAAAGGTACATTGAGAAAATGAGTATGCCCTCCCATGTGCATGGAGAGGGCAGTAAACCCAGGGAATCTGCCCTAGAGTGGGTAGGTGTGTTTTTCTGTGTTTTAGGGGTGGGGGTGGGGGTGTGCCCTTGTGTGGGGATGAGGGAGGGAATGCTATGTGGTGGGGAAGGCTTTATCTACTATGTCTGCCCCTTTAAAGATAGTAAATCAATTTAAATTCTAAGATCAAATAAAACTTACTTTGGTGTGAGACTGTATGCTTTAATGAGTGCAAAAATGCTGTTGGTCCTTTTTAGTATACCTTTCAGGAATGCTTTTAGGATTCAGTGTTTAGATTCTTGATAATATGGTTTGAGTGCTGATAAGAGTTGATATGAGAACTGATAAAAGTACAATCTAATTCTCCAAACCAAAATGCATATAGCCAACCAAAATGCATTCAATGGTTTTGAAAACCCTCAAATCCCAATAAAATGTTCAAAGCTAGCTGCCTGCTTATTGACATGAATGTAATCAAGTTTGAACATCTCACAAATCCATCTTGCCTTTGTAAAAGACTCACCAGCTTTTTCATTGTACTGGCATATAGCATTTACTTTATGTAACAGGTGAACCTGACCGTTGTGGAAATTTAAATTTTTATAAATCTGATCACATTTTTAAATGTTATATTTTTTAAAGTATCACTGCAGTATTATTTTTCTATTCATAAATCCTTTGTATTATCTATTAGCATCCTGATGTGTATAAACATGCATATACACATTTTAGCTGGAGTCACTGGTTAATGTATATTTTATCTTCTTAAATATGGTATAAACATGCTAATCTACAGTGTTTATGACATTGCATGTACATGCCTGGTCAGGGACATCCATTTTTCAGTTTATTGTACCTCTGATGTGTGGTCAGTTAGCTTTTGGTCATGTACCTAAGTGAGATGTCAAGGTTTAGAGCCTGTAACATGTCGACCTGAGTGAGGTCAACATATCCAACTTGAGTTGTCTCAAACTGGCACGTCTGATGTTTGTGGCCACACGAAAAATTGGTAGAGTGTGTTCTAACTGCTTACATTTATTAAAACATTACAAAAATATACATCATTAGTCATTCACTTGAGCATATTTTATTATAAGCAGAACCTACATATGGTTTGGTCTATTTTATGCCTCAGGAAAGACTAGGGCAAGCTTAGGGAAGAAAAATTTTCTGATAAATTTCACAAACATGAAAAACCAAGAGTGTTGGTTGGGTTTTATCAATAAAGGGCTTTAATTTTTCAGCTTGAAAACTTTCATGTTTTAAATATTTCAATATTATAGCATTTTCTATGTTGTCAGCCTTTTGTGAATTTAATGTATCCAGCTCTATTTTGCATTACTTGTGAATACTGAACTACAATAAAAATATTCTCTATTGTGCCTGGGTCTCTATATTTAGAGGGAGGGGATTTGGTGGTGTTTGCACAAGAAATGATTTTAAAGAGATCTGTTGAGAATTTTAATGCAACAGGAGCTTTACTAAAATTTAAACCATTAATTTATAAAATGAAAATAAGTATTTCTCTGTATGAAGCCAACTCCTGATTTTCTAAATTAGATTATTATGTGTATACACTTGTCTTTCCGCTTTATTACTTCACTGGTCATTAAAAATCAACAATTCTTTTTTCAGATTTTATTTATTTTTAGAGACGGGAAGGGAAGAGAGAGAAACATCCATGTGTAGATGCTCCCTCCTCTGGGGACCTGGCCTGCAACCCAGGCATGTGCCCTGACTAGGAATTGAACCAGCAATCCTTTGGTTCACAGGCCAGCACTCAATCCACTGAGCCACACCAGCCTGGGCTCAATGACTCTTGATTAATTTGAAATCAAGTCAAATAGCAAAGCAAAACCTATATCAGATGCTTCTTCCACTTGACTACAGCTTTATTATTCAACATACTAGGGAAAAACTGTCAAATGTATATAGTCATGTGCCTAGATGGGCTATTCTGATGAGGGCAGAGGAGCACACTGGTTATGAGCACAGCAGATGGAGCTGACAAACTGAATTGAATCCCAGCTCTGCTACAAGTCAATTTGGTAGCAAAGATTTGCATTCATTAGATCAAGACCTATTAGATCCACCTCACTGGGAAGATACTGGGAGGATACAATGACATACGTACAGTACCCAACCAATATATGCTGAGAACATACATGCTCTCAGCAAGCACTTTATGAATGGGACACTTAAATGGTAGCGGGTCAAAAAACAGTCAACATACACTGTAATAGGCCTTTCTGACCAATGATATTAGATATCACCTTCTATTGTACTGCAGAGAAACATATCTGAAACAAAAGCATATAATTTTGAAACCCTTTATTTTGTGTGTGAAATGGTTAAGTCTGTAAACCTAGGGTTCTAATTAAAAGAAGTGTTTCCATGAAAGCTTTCAGGGCTCAGTTGTACGTCATATAGCGTGGAGTAGCACTGAACTTGGCATAGGACTTAATGACCTTATTGACAGCCTCCAAAAAATCTTTCTCAGTAGCAATTTTTCGCCGTGCTCTGATGGCAAACATACCAGCTTCTGTGCAGACACTTCTAATCTCAGCACCTTTCAAAAAAAAAAAAAAAGGCAGGCTTAATTACAGCAGCCAGGACAGACAGACCAGCAAATACAGACAAAACCTTTGAACCTACCAGTGCTATTTGGACACAGTCGTGCTAACAGTTCAAATCTGATATCTCTTTCAACGCTCATTGAACGTGCATGAATCTTAAAAATGTGAGTCCGACCCTAAAAATAGAGGAATTGAAAAATATTACAATGGAAAACATCACAGGAAGAAAAACTTTCAAGAATCCCATTTCTAAAAAGAAATGATTTTCTTACCTCAAGATCAGGTAAGCTAAATTCAATCTTCCTATCCAGTCTCCCTGGCCTCATCAGTGCTGGATCCAAAGTGTCAGGTCTATTAGTGGCCATGAGCACTTTAATGTTGCCTCGAGGGTCAAAGCCATCCAGCTGATTGATCAATTCCAACATTGTTCTCTGTACTTCATTGTCACCTCCAGCACCATCATCAAAACGAGCCCCTAAGACAAAAGGAAGCATATGTCAAGTCACAGCAGCACTAGCAAACTTGAAAGTACTGCAAATCTCGGCTCAAAGCACGTCCTCTGGTGCGAGGGAATAGCCAGCTTCAAGTAAATCCTGTAAGAACTGCCTGTTCTCACAAAACGAAGACGGTGAATCTTTCAAGACTCATAGATTTATTTAATATAAGCTCCTTTAAAGTATTTTTAATTCTCTTTAAGGAATTTTGCTTTTTAAATCACTCAAGAACACCTCCATAGTTTAACACAATGTATACCTGGACCAGGCGGCAGAATACACGCAACATAAGAAACTGCCATACTCTTCTAAATTTCTCAAAACTGTCCTTAAAAATAAGGCTAAGTCCGCAATACAGCAGAAACATAATTTACTCTATCACACTATTTTGGATATATTAGAGTATTCACAGTTCATCTCAGTCGCTCATTTCAACCAAAATAGCAAAAACAAAACAACAAAAAGCCTCCAAATACACATTTTTATTTTTAAATTGTATGTATACTATCGTATTTATGTATTATATACATTATAACAAAAAAATTAAAAATTGAGATTAAAATTAAATGAGAAAAAATTCTATTATTTTTTCCCTGCACCCTAATACTGTTTTATACACAACCCACTTAGGAAAGCGTAGCTTCAGAGCATCCTGACAGCATAAGGCTCATGGCTTATTCCAGCGATGCTATAAAAATGACTTCAGAGTCACCACACCACATCAATACACTGTGCTCAAATTAACCACTCAAAGACATTAACTACAGGCGTCCAAGCCCAACAACATCCATCCAGCACAAAAGCAAGATTCTAGGTAACATAACCACATTCCCCAAACAGTGTTACAAGGCCCACTATATTTTCAAGTCATTTTTGTCACTAAGTTCATTAAATAACAAATGTCTGGACAGATGAGACTTCTCCAACTAATAAGGATTACTATTCTATAGACTGAAAAAACAGTGAAGGCCTATAGAACAGTTGTTCTCAAAGTCTATCACATTTACTACTTACTTTAAAGCTCTCAAAAACCCATAAAATAAACAGGGTAAGAATCATCATGCCCTTTATAACATGAGCAAACTGAGGTTCAGAGTTAGTTATAACTTGTCTAGATCACACAAGCTAATATGTATTTTCTCAG
>VMDR010013976.1:0-24197 GCA_007922815.1 Macrotus californicus | reverse complement strand
ATGTGACCTCGTCTCTGTGACAGGTGAGCAGCCTGTGGCAGGTTGGGAAAGCAGAGTAACCTTGAATGAAGTTTAAAGTTATAATGGGATGGACATATTAATCTGCAAGAAGAGGTTCACTTATCTCCTAAAAGTAAATGGGGACAAGAGAAGAGCTGGCCCCCCAAAATAAACTTAATGGGTCAGTGGTAGAAAAAAACAGAGTACTTTATAATTATGTCTCTGGTGTCATGTTTATTCAAAGTGCAAGGGGAGAAAACCAAAAACTAGAATTATCTTGTGGAGGGTGGGCCCCTTGTAGTACAGGTTTCCCCCACTAGGTGGGTGTTCTAGGAACCCATCTGTATCAGTGCACCACTCAGCATTGTTGTGAGAGGCTGCATGTGGCTGCAGTGAATTTTTTTAAGACTCTTTCAATGTACTTGCCCATTTCATGATGGGTGATTTATATGAGCACCTGCCCACACCGCACTGAATGTTCAGCAGTTTTTGACCCAAAACAGCATGACCCCCATCCCCCACTGTCCCTATTCACCCGATCTCACCTCAAGTGACTTTTATTTTTGGTTTCCCCTGGATGAAAGAACTCCTCAAAGGGAAACGTTTTACCAATGTAGAAGAAAGGAAACAAAAAATGGCAGAAGCACTAAAAGGCATCAAAATCAACAAGTTCAAAAACTGTTTTGAGCAGTGGAAAAAGCGTCGCAATAGGTGTACTGCATCAAATGGAGAGTACATTGAAGGTGACTGAAGTTTAACATGTAAGAATAAATGCACAATTTTTTATAAATAAATTCTGGGGGGTTTTTGGGTCCTCCCTCATAAAGTTTAAACAGGCATTTTCTCATTTAAGCTTTGCAATGATCTTTTGAACTAGGTGCTGCTCCTGTTCACATCTTACAGATGAGAAAATTCAACTTACAGAAGTTAAGAAACCTGGCCAAGAAAAAGTGGCCATCGAGCAGGGATTTGTAGCAGAATGTCTGTCTCCGGAGCTGCCTCTTAACAACCGTCTAAGCTTTCCTCTCCCTGGAGAGAACCCAGGGTTAGTGTTTGCCATGGGTAATTATACAGAATCACGGCCAACATTCTGGGTGATTTATAAAAACAGAAAAAGTTATCCTTCCTCCAAAACCTTTCCTACCATCTGTTGGAAAAAAATGTCACAGCGTGCTGATTTTCAAACAGTTACTAATTTCTGCAGTGAAGTTTCACAATAAAGATAAAAACCTCTAAACTCATTCTCTACATCCCTGTACCACAGCACTCAGGCCCTATTGCCAGGCAACCAAAATCTGTCAAATAGTTTATTTCTTTGGTGTATGTTCTCCAGCCTCTGAAGCCAACCAGACTGTACACAAAGGCTTTTTCCTCACACCTTCCGAAATGGAGATTCCCATTCACAAAGAGAAACATGCTCTCCCAGGAGACGGAGAAAAAAAGACAAGTCTCTCAGAAGCCCTGTTTCTCAATCCACAAGTCACACACACACAAAAAAAACACTTGGTAACTGTGAACAGTTCAATTTGAAATCCAGAGGCACAAGTCTAAAGTCTCCCACCAGCTGCAAGCAGAGCCTGAGGACACTGTGAAAGAAGACAGGGGAGGAGTGAATTGAGGGACACATTTGAATACTCACTGCTCTCACCGCCCGAGGTACAGATGTTGCGGATTATCCTCTTCTTGATCTTAAGCAGTTCATCGAAGTTATCAACTGTAAGTTTTTTACTTGCAGTCCCAGTGATCTGAACAAGCTGCTGGTCATCCACCTGCCCGATGCCCACAGTGTAGATGTCGATGCCTTTGTGTCTCAGGTCTTCAGCAGCCGGAGCCACCTCATCTTGGGACTGGCCATCTGTGAGGACCAGCAACACCTGTGGGGTACCTGTGTTTATCCGGCTACCCATGTGTGGCTGGAAGTAATGCCCCACATTCCGGAGTGCAGCACCGAGGTGTGTGTATCCATGGATCTGCTTTATGTTTTCAATCTGAAATGATATCTCCTTTTTGCCTGTGAACCTCCCCAGTAGAAACTCGGGACGATAGTTATCACTAAACTGGGCAGCTCCTATATGCACTCTGTTGATGCTGACGTCGAAGTCTTGAACAAGGGATGCCAAGAATGCCTTCATCTTCTTGAAGTCTTCCTGATGAATGCTATTGGAGCCATCCAGGAGGAAAACGAGATCTACTTTTTCAATTTCACAATCTACAAGGAAGAGGAAAGGAAATGACAAAAAGAGATTAGATTGTTGTTCTTTATTTCACCCAACCAGAGTAAATGAAATGTGTGTAGTTATATAGAAATGGTATTTCAGAAAGTGCTTTCTTATCTTATGGTGCCCTGTGGGCACATTAATTGGAGAAGAAATAAAAGCAATCAGTTCATGAAGGTGGCACTGAGCGTGAACAGCTCTCCCATCTTCCTATGCTGCTCTTAGTATTTCCATTTGGCCTTACACCATTTTTCTTTTCCAAGGTGCCAGAGAACTGGGGGATGGTGCTACAGAAAACTTGTCCTTACCTGCAACCTAGCCTTCGCCCTTCTGGAAGACCCAGTGACAGCAGTGGCATAGCAAGGAAAAGCAAAATAGCACACTTCCATTGAGAGATTCAGACCGAGACACAGATGGTCTCAAGCACCGACTTGGCCTCCCTGGCTGGTGGAGCCAATAAGTACTTTTCTTGTTTATCAAAACAAATTGAAGTTTTAAACTCATGCCTTCCAACCTACATCTCATCAGTTTTCTGCCTTATCAGCTTCCTTTCAGGTGCATATTGGTAAAAATATCCACTTGAGAATAATGTTTTTGAACAAACAGTGCAGTATAGTTTAGAGATGCTTCCTTGGTTTTAACACAGCAAATACAAAACAGAAAGACTATGAAAGACCATGGCCAGCGAACGAGCTATGCTTGGCACAGGTCTTCCTTGGCCTTCTGGTAAGCATTAACATTTCCCTGAAGTCTCCAGAGCCCTCACCACTGACCTCACTCACTCACATCTCATGTCAGCCTCGTGAAAAAGTAAAGGGGTCTGAGAGTCCCACACATGAGATATGCAGGAGGGAGATAAAAAGAAATATGAGAAATAGGTACTTCAGGAATTGGTTACCTTACTAAATCTCTCTGTTTCAGATTCAAGTAAAGAAAATAAAGCCCCTTTTTTCCCTGCCCAAGGGAATACTTCTCATTGAAAAATGCAGTATCAACTTCTACAGTGAACTTGAAAAGGACAAATCAAATTTTAGGCATTGGCTGCCAGAAGGCAGGAGATCTGTCCCAGCCTTCAGGAAGACCCAGAGAGATTTTGTTAGTTTTGTGAAAGAAAAAGACAGTAGCTGCGTTCTTGGGAGGCCATGCATATGAAAACCAAAGTTAATTTTTTAAATGAATGCAGACAACTGTAAATGAAAAACAATAAAGTAATTTTTTAAAAGTATTGAAATTAAATAAATAAATAAATAAAATAAAAAGAATTGTACCAAGATGGTGGAATCCTAGATTAATAGCAATTCATCTAATAAAAAATACTCAGTATTTTTAGTACAATACACTTAATAAACATAAGGAATTTGAAGACATCACGATCTCCCTTTGAAAGGGTGCAAAAGGACACTGAATGAATGCATACACATGTCAATACATGCACACATGGGGCAATGCAATCTCCAGATGCTGAAATAGAAACACAGCATCAAGGGCAAAGGGAGTCCTACTGTGCTCTGTCCTGGGAATATCTGGGGCTGGAATAGAAGGTTTATTACTGGGCTCCATGTCCTACACAAGCTTGTGTCAAACCAGAAATAGGTGAAGGAACCGGAGACTTTTAACATGGAGGAGAGAAGACTTCAGGAAATGATCGCTTATTATTAGGAAGAGATGGAATTTGATTTCTTGTGTAAAGAGCAGGAAGAAAAACTAGTGGATGGAAATGACATAGAAATAAATTTGTGTTCCAATAAATAAAGCTTACTCAAAAAACAATGAATTCCCCGTCGCTGGGAGAGCATGGGCAGACGTGAGTAGGAATGTTGTAGAACGCATTCCTCTGTGGGGAGATGGGTGAATGGGATGTCCTACCAAACAATTAGTGCTGCTTCGCCCCTGTTTGGAGAGCTTGCTCCTGAGGGGTGTTGCTTTCTCCCTCCTTGGGACCTCTGCTGACAATTAAGAAAAATCTAATTGACAAACCTTACCTACTTGTGAAGAGTTACACACACTGGCTGACACGTCTGAAAATATCCCCTTCAGGCCTCCAAAAGTCTCCACGAAGAAGTACCTGTCACTCGACCCTGCCATGGCTAGCAGCTCCACGGGATTAGCACCAGCAATGCCCACGGCCAGGACAAGAATGCCTTTGTCCCGCAAGGCCTTGGCTGTGGCATTGAGCTTCTCTGCATCATGGGATTCCCCATCGGTGATCACGATGAGGACTTGGGGGACCCCCTGGTGCAGACGGCTGCCCCGGGCTTCGGTGAACATGTGGTCTGAGAAGCCCAGGGCCTCGGCAGTGTAGGTGTTGCCCCCCATGGTCCGGTCATTCTGGAGCACTGAAATCACCTTCGATTTTGTGTCAAGGTGATCCAGGTAAAACAGCACTTCCGGGTCGTCAGCGTACTTCATGGCCCCAAACCGGACCTGATTCTTGCCAACATTGGCTTTTTTCACCAAATCTATCATGAAATTCTTCATGATATTATATTCATTATCGTCAATGCTGCCAGAGCTGTCGATTACAAATACGACGTCTAAAACTTCATATCGCTTGCAATCTAGGGGGAAAAAGGAGAACCATGAGATTAGTGTAGGACATCAGGGAGACTCACTTGCCCTTGCCTGCTTTTTAATTGTGTCTCCTGTCCATGGGATCAAGCTGTACATTAGAATGTCCATTCCTTAGACAACATACACAATACACGTATACTTCTATCACCTGTATGTAGTAATACTCAATCAGGCAAGTTTTTAGGACAACTGTAATGTAAAGTGAAGCCTTCTGTTGGGGTGGGAGGGAAAACATGCTTTTGGACTGAAAGAGAGAGTCATGATACTATGGAAATTTTCCTGTATAAACAGTTCCTTCAACATGTGCTTTCATTTATACAAATTTGTCTGTTTAAGCCACGGGGTTCATGAGATTTTATTCTTAAGATAAACCTTGGGGAAATGACCAAGTGGAAATGAATTTGGCAACACTGTATAATTTTTCATGGTTATATGATGGCTGACTTTTCAAGGTTACATTTTCTCCGTTTGCCACTCTGGAGACATTATCAATTTTCATTATTGGGCCTCGTCATAGAAATAACCCCATCTCGCACTTGGCCCAACTAAGGTGTCCTAGCATGACACTCCCATTAACTTTTTATTCCTTGGGTCAAGCCATGGAAAAGTAAAACAGAAAAGAGCCAATTAATACTTGATCCATGTGCATGTAGTAGATTCTGTCTACAAGCGCAGAGGTCTAAATGCCGACTCACACATTCTGGAGAGGTGACATTGTAAGGTGTTTAATGATTTAGTTCTCATGTAGCACTGTGCTCTGCAGGCCTCCCCAAGGTGTGTTCCAAATGTTAGCCCATCACTTGGGAGAAATGGAACTGTGAGAAAGTATTCGCCTGCCTCTCTACCAGAGGTGTACCACTTTTCCTTCATTTGCCAGCCACTTGCTTGCTATGTGGTAGGGCTGTTGAAAACCCAAGGGCCAGTATATGTACCTGCCCTAACTTCAAGAAAGGCTGAATAAGATGACAGAAAATATATATATTGGTCTCTGCAGCTGCTGACACAGAGCTCCTTAAAGGCATATAATTTCCTAGGTGATAGGAGTGCCTTTTGTTTTAATACTGTGACTCTGGATGGGACCCTGCTGTGTGCTTCCTTTCTGTTGTCTCCTGCAAGGAATGGCTCCTGGATGAGGGCTGGTCCCCGGAAAGACCACGTTTGGAATTTTCAGCCCCAGCCCCCACTTTCTTGAGAAGGGAGAAGGGCTGAAAATGGAGTTAATGATGGATCATCTCTGCAGTTCAGAGAGCTTCCGGGTTTGGGGAGCACAGGAAGGTGCTGGGAGAGACGGGTGCTTGGAGAGGGCACAGAGTATGGTACATGCACAAGGCAACTCTGCACCCCTTCCCTCATAACCCTCCCTATGCATGTCTTCCATCCAGATGTTCCTCTGTATCCTTTATCATACCCTTTAACCAATGGTAAACATGTTTTCCTGAGTTCCGTGAGTCCAAGGAGAGGGTCGTTGAACCCCCCATCTAGAGCAGGTGGGTCAGAAGCCCAGGTGATGATGACCCAGGCTTGTGACTGGTGTCTGAAGTGGGGGTGAGAGCAGTCTCATGGAAGTGGGCCCTCAATCTGTGGGGGGCCTGATGCTGTCTCCAGGTAGATGGTGTCTGAGTTGAGTTGAATTCTCGGACACCCTGCTGATATCTGAAAATAGCTTGTTGATATGGGAAAGAAAACCTCTCTACACATCTGGTGACCAGAAGTGTCAGACATGAAGTATGACATGTGAATAGTAAAGAAGATCAGGAAAGAAACACAGTAGGGAAGAACTGGGGTTTTCCCTATGTAGCAGGGGTGCCAAACTCATTTTCACCGGGGGCCACATCAGCCTCACGGTTGCCTTCAAAGGGTCGAATGCAATTTTAGGATTGTATAAATGTAGCTACTCCTTAACAGTTAAGCGAGAGCTCAGTGCTGCTGCCGGGTAGAAACAAGGTGCTGGGCCAGATAAAACAGGGTGGAGGGCTGGGTTCAGCCTGCGGGCCTTGCGTTTGCCACCTGTTATAGGAAAAAAATTGAGGTTTTCTTTTTAGGCTGGTTCCACAAAAGAAGAAACTATGTCCTTCTGGCCTTCAGCTGCCCTGGGGAGTCTGTGTGGATTACCCAGTGGGCTGGGGGACAGATTGCTTGGGGTTAAGCACCCTTCAAAGAATTCATATTTGATCCCAGGGAAATTACCAGGAAAAACACTCTGGGTGAATTTCTCTTACCACAAAACACAGACCACCATCGACCTTCTGGTGGGAGTGAACAGAACTGTTATTTGAACAGAACAGTGTTTCTCCCTTTTCCTCAAGAAAAGACCATTAAGACCACCTCCTTCACAGTGGTTTTTTCAGAATGCTATCATCAAGCCCCACGAGCCACCGTAGAAATAAATTCCTTCTATTTGTAGAACTTTGGTTTTATCCCTTTCACCCCTCTGCAGTTTCATGAGACGGGGCAGGGACTCCATCACTCACTTCCTTCAAAGTATCCATTGCTCAAGTTCTTCTACTACAGTCCTCCTTTGTAGGATTTAAGAAATTTCAGAGTATTTTCACAAACATCATCTCATTTTATACAAATAGTGATTTTTAAAAAGTGTAAAATAAGCTAACATATAGTAGATGTTAGGTCAAAGGGAAGATAACCTTGCCAACAGGGTATGTCCCTCTATGACCTGCCTGGGCAGCCCACACATTGCCCAAGGACTCAGCATGGGTCCTTCCTCTCGAGGTGGAAGAGTTTCTGTGCTGTAATTCGTGGCCTAGAGTTTCCCATGGGAGCCGGCTGAAGCTCAATTCCAGCAGAGACCACCTTCTTGCTAAATTCACTCATGCCCCGTCCTGCTTTCCTTACTTGCCTTCCAAAAATTCCTTCTTAATAAACCACTTCCATAATAACCCCCAACTCAGCTTCTGCCTCTAGGGAACCTGACCCAAGACCCAGAGTGATACAACTTTTTTCAGTGGAGGCCCCATTGCCCTAGGGCTATTTGTCTACAAATGGGAAAGAATCTAGATGGATCAGAATTGCTCCAGAAGTGACTCTGATTCAGCAGTTCAGTTGAGGAAAGTCACATTTCCTAGGTAAGTCAAAAGCCACTAGGATAAGCATTTCAATCAAACAAAAAGTTTCCAATGTTCAAATAGTAGTCCACTTAACTCAGGAAATAATGACTCATGGGGACACATGGTACCCGGATAGCCCCACGAGTGGACAAGCCCAGGCCTACCTTCCCGGGGGCTGCATATTCCAAAAACGAGATCATCTTCAATGCTCTTGAGAATGTCGAAATTCTCGACATAAAAAACCATCTCTGGCCTCCCGCTGATCTCCTCCAGCTGGGTGACATTGGAGCCAAACACCCCCACCGAGTAGATAATGATGCCTTCTTGCCGAAGTGCTACCGCTGGGTCCTTGACTATGTCATGAGCTTCGCCGTCGGTGATGAGGATGAGAAACTTCTTGACGTTGGGCCGGGCCCCCTTGGCAGGGCTGAAGTACTGAGACACAAAGGCCAGGGCACTGCCTGTCTGCGTGGTTTCCTTCATGTGGTTCATGTGGTCGATGGCATCTGAAATGTCGCTCTGGGACGTGTATTTGTTGAGCTGAAACTCCTCCTTATTGACATCACTGAACTGGACTACGCCGATTTGCACCCGATCTGCCCCAATCTGAGATTTGTTCACCAGGTTTTTCATGAAGGTTTTCATTTTCTTAAAGTTATCGTCTCCTATACTGCCCGAACTGTCCACCAGAAACATGATGTCAGCTTTCATCTCTTTGCAGGCTGTGTGGGAGAAAGTGAAGTGTTTACTCATGTAAAAAAATGCATTAAGAGTGAACAGGAAAATCCAAACCCAAATAATTCTATGTTGAAGTTAAGGATGGGTAATGTTGGTAGCAGGTAAATAAAGCACTGGAGGGTGTAAAAGTGAGACAGCTCTGTTCGTTATTTAGTAATTTGCTTTAGTGTATCATTCAGGGTTTGTCAACCTCAAGACTATTGACGTTTTGGGCTGGATTATTTTCATCACAGAGGGCAGTCTGTATTGTAGGGTACTGTGGAATGTTTAGCAGGATCCCTGACCTCTACCCCTTAGATGCCAATAGCATTCGCTTAGTTATGACAACCAGAAATGTCTCTAGACATTGCCAAATGTCCCCTCAGGGGGTAAAATCCTTCCACCCCCAGGTTTAAAACTACTGCTACAGCTCTAAAAGAATTCATAAAAGTTTTGTTAAAAATCAATTTAAATAAACCTGAAGTACTCCTTAAAATAAGACATCATTTGATCATTTACACATGCAGTACCTACGCACGTACCTACACTGGTAGGGATGTGTAGGAAGAAGCTATTTAATACTTATAAGGGAAAATGGCACCAAGTATCTCTATGCTTCAGGTATGAATCAGAACAACACTGTAATGGGCCCTCAGTTTTCTTCTGAAAACAAACACAGCTTCACAAGTCAACAAATCTCAACCCGGAAATTTGTCTCTCCAAACCCACAATGACAAATATTGCAGGAAGGCAACCCATGAGCTGCAGTCCACAGGGAAAGCCGCCATTCTCCTACCTTCTTCAGCACAAATTTCTTGAACAACTTGGTTTCTTATGTCTTTCAAAGCATCAAAGTCATGCACGTAGTACACCCTCTTTTCCTCGCCTGCGATCTCTCTCAGCTGTGTTTGGTTGGCCTCCTGGACCCCAATGGCATGAACGTAGATGAGCTCTTCTCTCAGTCTGTTTGCAGGCTCCAGGATGCTATCCTCAGACATGCCGTTTGTCAGGACAACAAGATGGCATGGCACTTGGTTTCCTCGCTGCTGCTTTGCTTTTTGCAACAGCCCCAGGGTGAAATTCAGGGCTGCGCCTGTGTGCGTACCCCCACCCATCTGCCTGATGTTCTCAATGGCCTTTCCCAAATCATGCTTGTTAGAGTATTTATTGATCTCAAATTCCAAATCCCAGCTGTCAGCGTACTGAACGGCCCCAACCCGCACATTCTGGGGAGCGATGTTGAACATCCTTACAACCTCTGATAGGAATGTCTTCATGTCTTGGAAGTCTGTGGCCTGGATGTTCCAGGATCCATCAATGAGCAGGTAAATGTCTGCTTCTTCAGTGTCCACACAACCTGAAAGGAAACCAAGAGGGTGAGTGTGGTGCTGGGACAAGTGTGAAGAAGAAATGGAAGTAGATGGTAAGAACAACAAATAGGAGTATCTTCAGACAAAAAAAAAAATAAGGGAAAGAACTTCTAGGAGTAAAAGACATGCTCTGTTAGGGGAATCATAGCATCGGTTGGGCCAAAAGAATTTCCTTTGACAGTTTAAGACTATTTTGATAATTCTCTGCCATGAATAGAGGTGAACTGGGATACAGTAAAAGATTAGGATGAAAATTTGAAGATGACTTTTCACAAGTCACTCCTCTCGTTAGTGAGTAACTGCTTCACAAAAATGTCAAGTGGAGTGCTGTGAAATGAGGTGTCTTTAACTGGACATTGTAGACACATGAGCTCTCTGTCTTGAAATCCTGGACAAATTATTTACTCCTCATTCACTCCTGTCCAGTTAACAAAACTAGGGGTATTGTAAGTGGCCTTATATGCGCAGACAATGGCACTTTTATAGTGAACATGCTATAGATATTTGTTGAAAAATATACTTATATGTGTACATACATACACAAAACATTTACAGAGCATACGTGTATAGATAAAATACATTATCTCTGTCTCTCTAAACTCATAGATACTAGAATAGTACTTCACAATAAATTACTTACAATGTCCTCAACCCAAATCATCCCTCCTGTTCATTCTCTAAATTGGAATTTGAGGATGAGGGGAGAGGAGAAAAGATAAAAAAGTTACAAAAAGAAAAAAGAAACAAAGGAAAGAGCAGGGGAACATGAGAGGCAAAGGAAAAGGGAAAAAGTGAAGGGAGAAAAATAGCAAAGGATGGTATTTTCTGGGGTGTTTTGTAAGTAACAAAGAATCTAATCAAAGCTGCTCCAAGAGGAGGTAAAAAGGGAAATCCTCGTGACCCATTCCAGCAACTCAATAGCTTTTATTTGCCTCCACTTACATTTCCTGGGATCAAACTCCAGTAAAAAAAGTAGGAACTTATTCTCACTCCCCACCTTACAACCCATCAACTGCTTTTGTAGACAGAACACCTAAAAGACAAAAGAAAAAGGATTGAGTAGCATTGCTCTCAACAAAACACTGCACCTGATTTGAGGGTCTCGGTTTGTTCAGACAACACAGAGACTGTGTGTGTTATCTGGTTCCGCAGCTTCTTCAGAAATGTCTGGTTGTGAGCAGCCAGATCGGAGAAGGTCTTCAGTTTGGAGACATACAGCTCAGAGGGGTGCGACGCGATCTTTTCCAGCTGGCTCTCGCTGGCCTCCTCGATACCCAGGGTGAAGATGGACACTCCCTGGCGCCGGAGGTTGACAGCCGCCTTGGTCACGTTGTCTTCCGATGGTTGGTGGGTCACCAGCACGGCAATCTGGGGCACCCCCTGATTCTTCCGACTGCCATTCTGTGCACTGAACACTTCGTCCCTTATCTTCCTGAGGGCGGCCCCGGTGTAGGCCTTCCCGTCCTGAGGAAAGAGGCTCTGTATAGACTGGAGAACCTCTGACTTATTTATGCCCCTGTTCAGTGCATTTATCACCTGCGTCTCATTGCTGTAGGCCACGAGGCCAACCCTCATGCAATGTTCCTTTATGTCAAGAGCAGATACACTTTCTTCTAGGAATTCTTTAAGGTAGTCTAAGTTCTCCTGGCTGCCGTTGATGGACATATCCAACAGGAACACAACATCAGCCACTGAAGGGCCTTGGCATGCTGTGTGGGCAAGGAAGGAAGGAGCACAGTTTTAGCTGGAGGCTCAGCGTCTCTGCTCAGCATTACAAAGTGTGGAGAACACCTACCAGAGCCTGTTTTGCTCTTAAAGAAAGAAGAAAGTATACACAATGATTTTGAAGTGGATATCAGAGGGCTCTGGGTGCAAATACTGAATCTTAGCTCAACTCCGAGCTTCAGTGTCCTCCTCTGTAAATTGGAGATAACAGTGACACTTACCTCACAGAGTCGTTATGGGAGTTAGATGAGATGAGATGTTTAGCATGGGGCCTGGTATGTAAGAGTCATTCAATGAACAGCAGCTACTACTATCATATTAAAGTCATTAAATACCACCACTGTTAAAATCGGCATAACCCAAATATTCATAAGGGATGGTACTGGGATACCAATCGTACCTTTTCCATTAATTTATTTGGGAAAGATACTAGTAATAGGATCCATAGTTTCAGAGATTACCACAAGGAAAGCATTCTCTGTTAACAATAGATCATTTTATATATCATGTCATTCAAATTGATTTAACCAGAAATAATGGAAGTTTCCTATGTTGCTTGTGCACTTTGAACAAATTGCTTTTGACTGGCTCTCTCCTGTCCCTCACTTGAATGATGTTCATAAATCCTTGGCCAGTGTTAATTCACAGGATAGTACCAAGTCCCCAGGACAGCAGGATGGAGGTGGGCAGTTATTTCAGAACAGAGAGGAAGGAAGGGAGGCAGCGTCAGGGTGAAGCAACAAGGGCCTTGGAACCGAAAGACCTGACCTAGCTCTGACGTCAAACTGCTGTCTGCCTGGCCCAGGTTACGTCACCGCCTCTATGGACCCCTGCAAATCCCTCCCTGCAGATTAGGGAGCTGGACTACTTAAAGTTGTTTCCAGCTCTGACATTCTGTTGTCAAGGATTTCTCTAGGAATAAAATTTAGCTTTTAAAGGAACTGGTAGTAAAGCTACATAGCAACTGAAGCCCAGGGAGAGAGCTTGGAGATAAGCTGGTGGCAGGGAGAAAGCATCCCCGAATTTTGAGAAGCCTGTAAATTATGTGCAATATGCACGAAGAGAAAGATGGACCACTGTAGCATGTGGGGGTTCACTAAACTTAAAATGGCCACAATCAATGGACCCTGTTGAACACAGATATCTAATAGCTAAAAATACAGCCCGGCTTTGAGGGGGAAAGGATGGTCACTGAGTCTTAATTCTCTCTCCGTGTTGATGTTTTAACAACACAGTTTATCATTGTTTCTATACATGCACCCTAAGCCCACCTTCAGCAAGGATATCATCGACTGCTCCTGCCTTGTACCGAGACGCGTCCTTGATGATCTGAGTCATGTTCTGGGAGAATGTGCCGAGGTCCCTGACTGTCCGCAGGTTGAAGTGAAACTGAGCCGTGGCCATGGCCTTCAGGCTCTCCTCGGGAGCCATCTGCAGCCCCACGGAGATGATCCTCACCCCGTCTTCCCGCAGAGCCTTGGAAGCCTCTTCCACGTCATCCTCGGATTCGGCCGAAGCCAGGACCACCAAAATCGGGGGGAAGAGTTTCTTATCTCTCCCGTTGGCTGGGCCGGAGAAGTAGGTCCTGCGTGCCTCCTGCAGAGCGTTCCCTATCCGCAGGGAGCCGCCCATGAACACCAAGTTCTTCTTGAGGTGGTTCAGCATGGGGTTCTTGCTCTTGAAGGTGTTCAGCTGGAACTCGCTGTGCAGACTGTCGCTGTACTGGGCCAGGGCCACGCGGTATTTGTTGGCCTCTATGGGGAGGCTGTTGATCACCTTGTTGATGAATGTCCTCACGAGAGGGAAGGACTTAATTCCCAGATGGTCAGAGCTGTCCACCAGGAACACGACGTCTGCATACTCAGGGTCTGCAAATCCACACACAAACAAATCAACAAAGCATAAACTTTAAAAATGGACTACCATGTTTAATGTGAACCATATGGGGAAAAATGTATTTTCCTATTTTATCTGTATTTTTAATACCTTCCCAACGAACTGAAAATAGCCTGGAATTATCCATCCTCTCAAGAAAAAAATATTTATTTCTTAGGCTAATCCTTTTACATATTCTCTCATTTAAACTGATTACAAAATTAAGCATCACTTTTGCAAGGAATTAGTTAATTAGAGATAGGTGAATTGAGAGTGGAAACTCCTGGGTTTTTATACTGTCAGTGGATAATTTCCCCTTGTATCATTTTTTATTTTTGCTTTCAGAATTCGACCTCAATTTATATCAAGAGGATAAAAATTTTCATTGAGAACTAAACTGCTTCAAGTTCGTCTGAATGGAGAAATCCGGAAGGCAATTCTCTACTGTGATTCCAGTGTGCGTTCTGCAACAATAACCAGGCTACCTCATAGATGTACTAGTTCTATATGCCAGTGTCAAACTGAAGTTTAAACAGCACTTAAAAGTCATAAAAATATGAGATTGCCTGACTCTGTTTTAAAGTTATTTACAGTATTTTTTGATAAGTAATATGAATGAGTGAGCATTACAATTGATAAATTTATTCTCATGTATGTAACATGTACCTTATGCCTTAAACCAATAGACCTTAAGCTAAGAAAACGATTATGGTTTTAGCTTCTATTGATATTGAACATATACTTTTCATATGGGAATACAATACTTTGCTGAACTTTTAAGGCTTCATTTAATGCCAGGTTTAATGCTGGGTATATAGAATTATATTTTCACGTGATAGGGAATCACTCGGTCCAAGCACAAAATGCTGTTTATTGGTGATCTGTTGGTTTGAACTCAGAGCTCTTACCACTTAAGTACATGATCTGTTTCTTACCCAGGGAAGGAAGGGAAATGTCTGTGTGAGTCTGGGTGGTGTATATTTAAGAAAATATGATGCAGCTGGGCAAGTTACAAAAGTCCTGACTCACTCTACCAGTTCTGTCAAGCCATTCAATATACTTGGGCCTCAGTTTCCTCACCTTTAAAATGAGTAGATTTAATGAGAAAATATCTAAGGTCCCTCCTTGTTCTGAGGTTCTGATTATCTGAAATGATTGCTAGACAAATTCTCACAAATGAAAATAACATCAATCTTTTCCCATCTATAGCTGCTAGGCAACCAGCTTTGGCACCCCTGTGTCTTATTTCATTCTCTTTATAGCAGTCTGTTGGAGGCATAGTGGACAAAACCACTCTTTCCTGTCTTCTAAATCACCTAGTTTCGACCAGCTTGAGCTCCCTTTGGTGATCATCTAGCCAGTAGCATCAGGGAAAGAAATAAGAGAGGCTGACTTAATATCTTCCTCCAGGAGAAGGCTGGAGTGCCCACAAGGACTGTGCAGGCAAGTGCTGCCGAGGATGGTTCCACTTGTGACCAAAAGTGGTGTTCCTATTCATGGATAAATGCCACATCTTACGTGGAGAAAGGAAATGCAGGCAACTGGCACGTGAGCTGGATTCAGATTCTGCTGAGCCCATCACTATGTCTAAACTGTGGAACAATTGGGGGAAAGGTATTGCCTTTCTTTAAAAAGCTTAACACCAAGTCCACTGAGACATCAGAGGAAGATGTCTTCAGAGCAAAGTCTTAGATTGTCTCTTCAGAAAACTTGCTACCAAGGTCAGCGTCCTTGAGAAAGCTTCAGAAACGAACACACGTAGTCCTGAACATGAAGTGATCAGTATGAGAATTATTTAAGAAGAGGTAGAGCCAGGGAGGGGTAGGCCAGTGTTGTGAGTTCAAGTCCACTGGATGTATTTTGCTGACAGACAGTAGACAGCTGTGGTGCTTTCTCCTCACAGTAAAAGCGCTTTCTTGATAATAACAGATAAACAGTTTAAATTGGAGTAAAATCTGGATGCTTAACCTAGATAATGTTCTGGCACAAATGAGTTCGAAAGAGACCTTCCAAAATTTCCAGGCTTGAACCTAATAGTAAGAGACAGAATTTTCTCCAACCTCCCAGAAGACTTAAAAGGGGTTGAAACTCAGGACAAATAATGGCTCTTGTATCTGTCTATCATTTACAAGGAAGAAATTCCAGAGACAAATGATCTTCAAAAAGAAATGGAGCTACCACCCCTACCCTGACCGCTATCAAAATCAAAACAAAACTCAAGTTTTAAGTAAGTCAAAAGCATATATTATCTATTTTCCAAAATGATAATTAAGAATTCTTTCCATTTTTTTTTCCTTACCAGCATCCTGGTTTATAGAAACATGGGAGCAAATTATTATGAGGAACAAAATCAGCAGCATTTTCATATTATGAACTGAAAAACCTCCAACTTGAAATCTGAAAAGGTGAAAAGAAAAACATCTAAAATTATTTTGGGTATTATTTGGGAAAAAGACATGCACAAAAGAATATAATAAATTGGGTGCAACAGGGGATAAGGAATTTTTGAGGTTCTCTGACCTTCTGATCTGTCAGGCACCTTAGAGGAAAGTGAACCAGCAACATTTACAGAATCACAGTCTCTCCTGGTCCCCAGATCCTGTAGAAACACCAGATTTTAGACTGTCATCAGAGGTGGCCAGAAGCATTCTACTTTCAACAATAGTATGTGTTTCTATTAGTCCTTTTCCCAGTACCCTGGTAACATCCTCTGCCTACTCACTCACCAAGACAATTCAGAGTTCATGGCCAGGATAGTCTAAGACCTGATTTTGGAAGTATTTGTAGATGTGGTCCTTTTTGACAAAATTTTTCTTTTCCCTACATAACAAATTAGAAAGGTGACCATTTCCCTTCATCTTTGATGAGAGAAGACAAAAAAATAACTGTTGATCCTCCTTATTTCATACGATGTCTTGCTCCTCAGAATGACTCAATTTGTACCGTTTTGCTTCCAACTACCTAGAACTGCATGAGGTAAGAGTTTTCCAATTCTAATTAGGCCTAAGGCATTTTCAGCCGCCTTCAATGTTTCATTTCATAGAATGAAACAGGATATTAAAGATATTAAAAAAATATATTTTAATTATATGTTGGGCTCATTCATTTGCTCATTCATCCATTGAATGAAAAAAAAAGAACTGATCCATATTAATAAACTAATGTCTGTCTCTCACTTTATTTTTACCCAAACGTGCATTTGCAATGCTATATACGATGGTCTCGCTCCTTTGTCAGGCAGGATCCTGGTGCTTAATATTTCACCCCTTCAGAAAAGGTTCCTTTGCCGAGAAATCCCGTCCCTGTTTTCTCACCTACTTCATCCTCATCCCTCTTGACATTTTGGAATTCGGGACTCTTCCTTCATAAGAGGCCTAGATGAGATAAATTTTTGAGGCTGTAAATCAATTTACCAATCCTATTCCAGAGGTAGTCAGTGAGCTGGAAGGGACTCAAGTGGGTGTTTTTTATTTAGTTCAACCCTATCATTTTAGAAGAATTTTAGTTCCAAAGTGAATTATTCCCAGGAAAAACCAAGTCATACCATCTGAGCAAGTTTCCTGCCAATGTGCATAACAATAATAATACATTCTACCTTTGCTGAGCCTTTCGTATGTGCCATGTCCCATGCAGGCAATTTGCCCTCCCATTTGAAATTGATAACAAACCTAGCCGCAGGTGACATTCTTGCTCCAATTGTACAGATAAAAAATGGTTTTCATAAAGGAGATAGAACCGACTCAAGGTCACATTGATACAATGGACCACAGTTCAGACTGCAGCCGAGATCTGTCGGACTCTAAAATCTGTGCTTTCAAACTCAGTTCCTCTGCATCCTAAACTCAGGATTGTAAACATAGCAAGTGTCTCCACGTTTCTTTGTTCCATGTCTTTTTTCCTGAGTATCAGGAAATGCTGATATTTGTTTCATGGCCTTTTATTTTTACTTTTCAAAACTAGGGCTTTGTGCTAGTCACTTCTTTTTCTGCTTCTATTATGAATTTTATAAATAAGTGCTATTTTTAGGAGTTATAGGTGGGAAAAAAGTGAATGCCTCAGGAAGAGTCCACAGGAGAAATGTCAGATATGGAAAGGAAGGAGTGCTGAATGAAAGTTAAAAGCTGGATAGGAAAGTGAGGATTTTAGGTAAGGCCAGGACATTCCCAAAGCAGCAGGTAGCATCCAGGAATTTCCCTCATGCAGATGGTCAATACCACCAGTACATTAGAAGTTGAGTTCTATGGGATAGCATCTAGCATAAGTTTTCTTGTAGTCTATTAACGGAATCCAGTATCTGGCATGCTATAAGGCTATGCAACATTGTGGAAACCCAGTGAAAGCTTCTCTTGATGTGCTCATGTGCCTGATTTGTGTGTGTGGTAGGACCAGCGGTGGGACTAAACCTCCAAGTTCATGCTTGGGAGGCTTGGGTTTATTTTTACATTAAAAGATAGGTGAATTGCCTGTAACCTGTATGTGGTTTTACCACTAGACCTCACCTGGATTTACGTAATGACACTTTAAAAATATCTAAATTTTTAAAATACATTTTTAAAATACTTGAAGACCTGAGGGGAGAGTGAAGGAGAAATTTACTTAAAGTAACAGCATAACATTTAAATTCACACTATACTCCATCTTAATGTAACAACGGCAAGAGTGCTTGCCTCTCGTTAAGGAAACACTCTCAAAGGTATGAACCTCTAATCTCAATTTGTCGTACTGCATTTATTCTAAATCGAGCGAGCTGAAGCTAACATACCTCTTTTGGAAGTTTTATATTATAAAAAGCCTTTTGAAAAATATGGATCTTTGTAAACTTTCTGTTGAGAAGGTAGGATGTTTCTAATTTAAACTACAGCTGCAAAAGTAACACAGCCAACCAACCCTTGGCTTCAAATCAGAATTTTTAGAAGTTGTGCAACACCTCTCTTGAGGCTATCAAGAACCAGTGGTTCAAGGAGACCTCTGCTTCGTAGAGGCCAATGCATAATCTAGTACACAGCTTCCAAGAAAAACATTTAGATCCCAGCAGGAATATAAAAGAAACTTCAGCAGAATTAAAGTAACGCCATTTCCTTTCTTTGAAATGAGCATGCAAGATACATCATTCCTAAATACTAATTTCATTTTTCCTCAGAACCAAGAATATTGTCCCCTGTCGCACTAGAAGAAACAACACGGGGTCTGTGTCCCACAGTTCAAATACATGGTTATTTAACCTCTGATCTCTCACTATTTTCCCTCCTGGAACCATTTCTGCTTGTCAGAAGTCAACAGGTAGAAAGAAAAAAATATTCCAGGTAAGACTTAAGTTCATGTTGAAACGCTGCAGGACAAATCTTCAGCACACAACAGCAACAAGTCAACGCCAAATCAATGATGCCGAGCAGAACAACAGCCCAAGCACTCGTGGGACAAGCCAGTCGCGTCGTTTGATTGTTAATGTGGCACTTTCGCCAGCTGCTGTTGATGTCCATTGTATCTAACAAGGTCAGGCGGGTGACCTTGCCATGCTCTAAAAGGAGCCCGCTTTGGCGCGGAGGCGTGCTTTGTGCGGTGGAAACAGCACAGGCTACGAAGTCTCCGGACCTGGCTCTCACTTCATTCCTAAAATGCTGTGTGCCCAGGTTCCTAATCTGCAGCACGAGGGGCTATATTCTCTTTAAATTTTAGCATCTCCACACATTAGTGTTCTTTGACATAACAAGATAGTACTAAAAGAGGAAACACATATGCACAAATAAGCCAAGGACACACTGAAATATTGAGCACGTTTTAAAACAGTTCAATGAAGGAAACTGCCCCTGTGTGAGTCTTCTGCCCGGAGGGGTGAACAACAACCAAAGGAAGAGCATGTCTTGACTGTTCACCTTTTCTGGGTCAAAATCTTTGATGGAATCCTTCCAGACCCAACTACTTGAACTTAAGGGAACTAAAACTGCCACAAGTCAGACTCACTAGGAATTAAGAGCCTAATTTAGAAATTAGAAAAAGTACAGAATAAATCCAAAAGAAATATAGAGGTGCTAAAATACTAAACATTTGAGCAGAAATTAGCAAACTAAAAAACAAAGGCAAAGAAAATTAAGTTTTAAAACACCAACCTCACAATAAACTGATGATCAGAGGGAGAGACACAAATAGGTGGTTGTGTGAATGAACAAGGAGACATAACCATTTATTCTAAATCGAGCGAGCTGAAGCTAACATACCTCTTTTGGAAGTTTTATGTTATAAAAAGCCTTTTGAAAAATATGGATCTCTGTAAACTTTCTATTGAGAAGGTAGGATGTTTCTAATTTAAACTACAGCTGCAAAAGTAACACAGCCAATCAACCCATAGATAAGGCAAACACTGTAAAAAAATTAGAGCTATAGTTAAAAGTATTCACAGAAAGAGCCCTGGCTGGTGTGGCTCAGTGGATTGAGCTCTGGTCTGCGAACTGAAAGGTTGCCAGTTCAATTCCCAGTCAGGGCATATATGTGGTCCTGGGGCCAGGTCTCCAGTTGGAGGCATGTGAGACAGGCAACCAATGGATATTTATATTTCTCTCCCTCTCTTTCTCCTTCCTTCCCTTCCCTTCTTTCTAAACAATAAATTAAAAGTCTTTATAAAAAAGTATTCACAGAAAGAAAGCTCCAGGCCTAGATGGTTTTATTGGCAAGTTCCACCAAATTTTCAAGAAGTAGATCATCTGAATCTTTTACAAACTATTTCAGCAACTAGAAAAGATGAACATTAGCCATTTCAGTTTTATGGGGTCAGTACAACGTTGATATGCAATCCAGATAAAAAGAGGATGAGAAAGGAAAATCAAGGGCCCATTTTACTCATGGATATAAATGCAAAATGTCCTAAATAAAACATTAGAAAATGAACTCGCTTGATGTATAAAAAAAATAAATTCATCTTGATAACTGTGTATTATCTCAGGAATGCAAAGATGTTTCAAAATTAGAAAGCACATAAATATAACTTACTACATAACTTAACAGACTAAAGGAGATAAACTATAAGCCCAAAAGGAATACCACCCCTTTAATTCATAATTTTTAAAAGGCCTGGCAAACAGGAAATAGAAGGAAACTTGCTTAACCTGACAAAGAATATATTTTTAAAATCTCTAATATACGTCATCCAAATGGGGAAATATTAGAAGTACTCTCTTTAAAATGAGGAACCAGAAAAGGTGGGCCTCCTTACTCCTAGGTTCTAGTGAAATTAAAGCCGCAAAGATGAACAAAAGAACAAGAAAAAAAATCACCATTATTTGCCAGTTATTAAAAATAACAAGTATTCAAGGTATCCTCATATAACACCAAGATATAAAAGTCAGTATGTTTCCACATTTCTACAAAAAGCAACTTGAAAAATCAAGGCTTTTTAGAAGAGTCAAGTTAGAATAACATCATCACATCAAAACCAAGAAATAAACATTAAGTATATAAAAGACCGATAGCAAAGTTCATAAAACTTTACTGAAGGATGATGTGACCGAAGGAGTGGCAAAGAGAGCCAGAGACGGCCGCGCCCTGTAGCCACGGTCCATTGGTCACTCAGCGGGCTGGCAGAGAGGCGATGGTCACTCACATAGAAACGGATGAAATCGGATCTCTCCTTCACATTGCACACAGAAGTCATCTACGGATGGATCCAATTTTTAAATAGTAAAAGAAAGACTCTAAAATATTAAGTAAAGCGTTAGGTAGATGTATTTCTGACCTTGGTTAAGTTTAGAGGAGAATTTATTAAATAAGACACTGAAGGTGCCAACGAAATCATCACAAATGTTACTGTATTAGAATGAGAACTTCCGTTCACAGGTATCTTATAGAAAGTGGACAGACAGGGTACATTTTGGAAAAGATACTCACAAAACTGACAAAAGATTAGTATAAAAAATACATAAATAGCCCTGGCTTGCGTGGCTCAGTGGACTGAGCGCAGGCCTGTGAACCAAAGGGTCACCGTTCGATTCCCAGTCAGGGCACAGGCCTGGGCTGAAGGCCATGTCAGGCCTCCAGTAGGGGGCGCACAAATGGCAACCACACATTGATGTTTCTCTCCCTCTCTTTCTCCCTACCTTCCCCTCTGGGTAAAATAAGTAAATAAAATCTTTAAAAAAAATAAATGCCCCTACAATTTTTAGGACTAAATAACCAAAAGAAAATGGACAAAAAAAAGCACAAAACATGAACAGGTGTTTCATAAAACTGAAAAGCATCTGGGCACTAAACATGTAAAGCAATGTTAAAATTAAATTATGATCAAGGAGATGCAAATCAATATCACATCAAGACATCATTTTATATTCATTCCATTGGCAAAAATTAAAAAGTCTGAAAAAAATCAAGCATTGGCGAGGATGTGGATCACATGGCCTCCTATACATGGTTGGTGGAAGTGTAAATTGGTACTGACACTTAGGAAAATAGTTTGGCACCGTCTTATAAAACTAAATATTTGCATGCCCTCTGATGGGGTAATTCTATTGTACTTCTGGGGACACTCTTTTACATGTAGGCCAGGTGAGGCATTCAAGAATTTTCACAGCAACACTGATCACAATAACACAGACCTGGAAACGACCCCAAGGTTTGTTATGGATAGGAAAATGAGCAAATCAATGTAGCACCGTGACCCAAAGGCACACTCACACCCGTCAGCCGGATTAGCTACAGCCAGTACAAAAGTGTAAGTAACAGCAATATAATGGGTAAAAAAATAAGTTCCAGAAAACTGGATACAATATGATACTCTTTTTAATTAAAAACTAAAAGTAAGTTATCCAGTTTTAACAAAGTGTAAATGTGACAAAACTGTATTTTTAAAATGTTTTTTTATCTCACCCTTTTTTTTTTTTTTTTTTTAGAGAGAGAAAGGAGAGAGGAAGGGAGGGAGAGAAACACTGATACAAGAGAGCAGCATTGATCTATTGCCTCCCTATGTGCCCGGGTAAGGGATCAGAGACTGGGGACTGGGGATCAAGGATCAAACCAGCAGCCCAGGCATGGGCCCCACCCAGGAAGCAAACTCTAACCTTCAGTCACATGATGATGTTCCTACCAACTAAGCCACACAGGCCAGGGCCAAAACTCTATTTTAAAAAGCAAAAGGATGGTTTCCAATTCAACATGTAAGATATTTTGAAGTTGCCACTGGTAAAAGGCTGAGAAAACTGAAAAATCAACAACTCTTCTTATATCTAAGAGAAGTGAGGTCACCAGGCAAACTGTTGCCCCCCAAATTTGAGAGACAGACAGACAAACACAGAGAATCACAGTTTACCAGAACAAAAACTGATGCGCTGAACCTTCACAGGAACCGGTGCTGTGGCAGGAAAGCCTGAGCCATAATTGACAAATTGCTGCAGGCTTCATGTGGACAGTTCTCAGACATAAAAAACTCCAGGAGGGCTCCCTTCTGTGAATTTACCTTTCTGTTTCTGCCAGGAATAAAGGAAAAGGAACCAATTTGAAAGGCACCAAAACATTCTGTTTTCTTAGCAAGGTCTGCCCTCATAAGAAACCTATTTAACCAGAGCCTAATTCACCTGGAGGAAAGGAAATATGCAACTCCAGCCCACTCTAGCCTTCCATGTGGGAGTAGGAAAGTACCTAACTCCCACCCACGCTGGCCATGTTGTTCCATCTAAGAAAGGGGAGCTAAGCAGTATTGTAAGGGTCACAGGCCAGAGGCACAGGCTCATTAAAAGACTGAGACCCAACCACAGAGAACACTTCCCTTTCCCACACTACTAAATACCTTACCACCACATTACTAAAGGCTTTTTTATAGCAGGTATATTTTTCCCCTAGTACCTCATGCCTGGCTACCAAGAAAAATTACAAAATATACTAAAAAGCCAAAAAAAAGTCTTTGAAACAGTAGCAAGCAGAACTAAGATATGACAGATGTTGGAACTATCAGACCATGACTTTAAAACAATGGTGATTAATATGCTGAAGGCTCAGTGGATGAAGTAGACAGCATGCAAGAACAGATTGGTAAAGTAGGGAGAGATGGAAATTCTAAGAAAGAATCAGAAAAATATTAAAGATAACAAAATACGGTAATAATAACGAAGAATGTCTTTGACAGACTTATGAGAGTAGGCACAGCTGGAAAAGAATCTCTGAGCTTGAGGATATCTTAATAGAAACCTCCAAAGCTAAAAAGCTAATGGAAAAACTGAAAAAAAATACCACCGTACCAAAATATCCAAGAACTGTGGGACAACTACAAAAGGTGTGACTTATGTGTAATGGGAATGCCTGAAGAAAAAGAAAGAGAAAAGGAAAAATATTTGAAACAATCATGATGGAGAATTTCCCCAAATTAAGGTCAGACACCAAACCACAAATTCAGGAAGCTCAAAGACCACCGAGCAGGATAAATTAAACACACACACACAAACAAAAAACTAAACCTAGGCATTTAATTTTTAAACTGCAGAAAACCCAAAATAAGGAAAAAGCCTGAAATAAGCCAGAAGAAATAAATAGCTTATCTACAGAAGAGCAAAGATAAGAATTACATCAGAATTCTAAGAAACCTCACAAGCAAGAAGAGAGTGGGGTGAAATATTTAAAATGTTGAGGGGCAAATTCACCAACCTGCTTTTCCTTATGAAATTGTCCTTTAACAGTGAAGGAGA
>VMDR010013975.1:0-24206 GCA_007922815.1 Macrotus californicus | reverse complement strand
TTATCCACAGGTTTAAAAGAAGGAAAAGTGATCATGCCCTCTTATTTAAAAGTTTTTTTTCCTTTATTTTTTTGTTGCTTGTATCATGCTTTTAAAAGATATTTAACTCTTTGGAGTTAAAATGAGAAATTTGCTATTCAAAGACCTTGATTTCAAATAGGAATTATTAGACAAAAGTAGAAAAGGTGAAAGAGCGGCAGTTTCTTCATTTTTAAATTAGAAGTTTAAATTGTGCTTTTCCCATTTTCAAAATCATTTCACTGTTACAGGTTAGAAAAAGTCATCTTTTTAATTTTTGGGGTCTACTTTTTAACTTACAGTAAGAAAAAAATCACATGCATGTGTTTAGTTACTTGTTTATGGTATTGAACTCCTTCTTTGTGGAGAGAGAAAATTTACAGGTTTTGGTTGCATCAAGTTTAGTCATTATAAAAATGAAAGGGGGTAAGACTCCTCAAAACATTTCAACACGTTGAAGGTTTTTGGTTGAGGGGCTCCGTGTACCTGACATTTAAGAGAGGGCAGAGTGGTTTCACCTACTTGAGAATAACGTTAACTTTTAATCTTTGTGGTGCAGAATTTTACCCCCTGGCTAATAACTTGATGTGTTGTTTTAATCTCTTTAGAGTTGAAAGAAAGTCTCTCTCGAATGGGATCTGATTTGAAGCAGGGTTTTATTAGCTCTCTGAAAAGTGCATGGCAGACATTAAACGAGTTTGCTCGTGCTCATACCTCTTCAACTCAGTTACAAGAAGAACTGGAGAAGGTAGCCCATCAAATCAAAGAGGAAGAAGAAAAGCAAGTCGTTGAAGGTAAATTTGATACTTGAGGCCTTTTCCAGGTGTTCCAAATGTTATTTGTCAACATAACACATAAATAATTTAATGATGTTTGTCCTCTGGTCTTTTTTGTTCAAATTAAAGACTCTTCCTATAAAGGAAAATCTTTGATGATAAACTATACTTCAAAATGTGCCATCCTTTTTTACTAGGTTCTCCGTGGTGGTTGCTGAATGTTTTTACTCTGCAATGTTAAAATTTTACTGAGATTCCTAGGGCCGAGTGTATGTAACATCAGAGTTGAGAACCAAGTCTATGTTCATGCAGTTGAAAGACCCACTCTGGGAATGATCTTTTCTGATGCTGCTGTTTAACTGTTGTTAGGGACTTTACTGCAATGTCAGGTCATTGTGCCGTGACGTTTTCGATTTTTTCAGATTCTAATTCTGTTTCTTTTCTTTCTACAACACTCTCTCACCCCTTTTCTTCACAACCCCTGTCAGCTCCTTGGCTCTTTCTCCTCTCTCTGGGGTAACCAGCCCCTCTTCCCTGGCTCTTTGGAGGAATGGGAAGTGAGCCTGGTAGCTCCCCAGGTTGCTGCGTGTGTCAAGCAATATTCTCATTGAGCTCAGTAAGTCAGCTAAAGTCAAAGGAAAATGATAAAGTGATTGACTTTCATATTGAAATGGTTTAAATTCTAGCAGAAAAGATTGTTGAAAGTCCAGATTTTTCCAAGGATGAGGACTACTTAGGAAAGGTGGGAATGCTAAACGGCGGCCGCCGCATTGACTACGTTCTTCAGGAGAAGCCAATAGAGAGTTTCAATGAATACCTTTTCGCTCTTCAGAGCCACTTGTGCTATTGGTAAGTGTTTCCATCTCTGGTGACATTCACGTGGCCTTTGGGTGCTGGCACGGGAAGTGGTTTTTGTTTTAGTGAGACTCTCTTGCTGATTTATCATTTGTTACGCAGTATTAATTTGAACGCCCTTACGTTCAAAATCAGGATTTTCCTTACTTAGTTTAGTTACTCACAAGATGGCAGTATGTCATCTGCCTTTGACCAGACGCCTTTGATACTTGCACAGTTTTTGCAGGGCTGCCTTCACAGAATGGGATGACAGGGAGGGCCTCAGAAAAGCCGTCCTTTCATATACCCCCCTCTCGCTCAGGAGAGTTGCAGGTGGTGGTTCTGGAGCTGAGGGGTGGCCATCCAGTCTTTAAGGGCAGCTTTGAGATTACACTGCTTGAATTTCACTTGCCCTTCTTAGGTGGAGTTGAGTGGAACAAAAGCTGCATTTTCCACCGTTAGGCATAGAGATGAATTTCTACTAATTGTCTTTTAAGTAAATGTACTTTTTTTTTCATAGGGAATCTGAAGATACTGCCTTGTTATTACTTAAAGAAATTTATCGAACAATGGACATTAGTCCAGAACAGCCCCAGCATTGATTGGACTTCAGTCTCACCGTGTGAGTGTACCTTTACCGTGTGTGTGGGTTCTGAATGAAGTCAGTCTCACCGTGTGAGTGCACCTTTCCTGTGTTTATATATCCTGAATGTGTCATTCTGAAGTCCTATTTATGGAGTTGATCATAATTTCTTCTTTTTTCTGTTTTTTTCCGCTCTTTTATTAAAAAATTTAGACAGTAAAGGAAGGGAATTAGTAAACAATGTACATTTCTGACTTGTTACAATCTTCTAATTCTGCATAGGATTTGAGTTCTTTTAATTTCAGTTTCTTTTAAAAATAGATTCTCAGAAACATCAGCTAGGAATTTCTTTGGTTGTAGATAACAGAACCTAAGTCAAAATACCTTAAACAAAGAGAGGTTTACTTTTATTTTGTAAGAGGAAGGGTTCATTTGTTGAATGATGCCAACAGATAAAAGGTAAAACAAGATGTGGAGAGTGACTGGGTTGCTTCTGGAAAAGGCCTTGCTGATTTAATGACACTTGAATTGAAATTTGAGTAATGGGAAGAAGGGTGGCCACCTGAAGATAAGGGGAAGAACAACTTAAGCAGAAAGAAGAGCAGCTGCAGAGATCGTGGGCTGGAAACAGACATGCCATGTGCGAGGACAGAAAGCAGGCCGGTGTAGCCAGAAGGTAGTCAGTGGAGGGGGGACGGGGTCAGAAGCAGGGCCGTGGCTGTGAGGGACTGTTAGCACGTTGCGTTTTACTCCAAGTGTAATAGAAACGCTGGGGTCTTTAAGAAGTGACATGGTTTGGTTTATGCTTTAGAAGCATTGCCCTGGACGTTAGTTGGAGGGTGGACTACTGAGCGAGGACGGAGGAAGCAGGCTCTGACTAGGGGAGAGTGGTCGGGACGGTCAGAGGTGGTTGAATGCAGGGCTCTTTTGGAGGTAGAGTTGTTTAGACTCACTGGCGAGTTCATTGTGGAATATGACTCTTGGGGTTTTGATAGGAGCAGCTGGGTAGATGGTGGTACCTTTTCCAGGGAGGGCTTCTGGAGGGTTTTGGGCATGCTGTGTGGGACGAGGTTCTGCTTTGTTCAGCCAGGAGTTGGTCTGAAGCACAGAGGAAAGCTCAGAGCTAAAAATAACACCTTTGGAATCACCAGCATACACTTCCCTTTTGAAGGCTCAGACTGAGTGAGACCACCTAGGGGGAGTGTGTTGGTGGGACAGAGACAGGGCTCTGCGGGGGAGGAGCCAGGGACGTGAAAGGCAGTCCAGGGTGTGTGCTCTCAGGGCAGCTGAGAGAGGACTGCGTCCAGGAGAGCATGGGCGGCCACATCAGATGCTGTTGAGAGGTCCAGTGAGAGGAGGACCAACAATTTGCCATGTCTTGCAGAGGGCTCCATCATTGGTGTCCATCATTGGTGACCTTGAGCAGAGGGAAAGTGGACTGAGGAGAGGTAAAGGACTCGGGAGGAAAGGGTTGTGCTGGGAAGGGTAATAGAAGTAAGATGGGGACATTGCATGATACTCAGGTGGGTTTGTTTACTAATGTCAGTGGTTCAGTATTGAGGGGAAACTGATAATGCAAGAGCAAAAAGGGGTATTTGTTGGAGAAAATACTTGAAAAAGCAATAGGGGTGGGTGGGACCAGGGCATACTGCAGGGTTTAGCCTTGGAAAAGGAGCCGGGATGCATCTTCACGTGGTACCAGAGGAAGGCAGACAGACCGTGGGTACCGGCAGGGCTGGGTGGGCGAGATTTGTGGTGGGAAGAGGGGCTTCTCCGGTTACTTCAGCTTCCTCTCCGGAGTGTGGGAGAGGAAGGTCACCAGTCCAGAGCTTGAGGGAGATGGGAAGAGAGGAGCAGAGAGATGCTCATCTCAGAGAGTGGGGAAAGGAATTTACCAGCCAAGTATGGTGGGATTGTATAGCAGGCTTGAATGAATGCTCATTTGATGTTTTGGTCAAAAATTTGAAGTGAATACAGCAAACGCAGTTGCCTGGCTTTTTTCTGGCCACATGCCACTGCTTTGGTGCCATTCAGAGTAAGCAGATACTTGGTTTTACCAGGATTGAGGTTTGCTGGGTAAGACAGGAAGAGAAAGACAAGGACACTGAAGGAAGTGATGGGGAGTGAAAAGGTGAGAGGCTGGTGGTGGGAAGAGGTCGGAGAGTCACAGAAGAGAGCACTCTGAAGTGGGGACCCCCGAGGTAGAGCAGTGCATCACCATGTCACAGGGCCCAGTGTGGGTGCTGTCACACTCTGCTAAGCAAATGCTCTGTGTGTGTAAAAACAATTTAAAAAATTATAAATAATAATGCCTCATACAGAAACCTCAGAAAATACAGAAAAGAATAAGAAGCAACAGAAATCACCTATAATCTTGCCAATTAAAAATGTTAGAGGTTAACCCTTCTAAACTTTTCTAAGTATTTTATATTATTTGTTATTTTGTAGCCTGTTTTTCCACTTAAGAATATATTGTGTAATTTTCCCCATAGCCTACAGTGTGTGTTAGTGAGTGTGTTTGTAATTTTTATTGGTTTTTCTGAATGAGTTATACTTACAGTTTGTTTACCTTTTAAGTGACATGAAGGATCTCCCTCTGTCTCTTCCTCAGTTTTCCTTCCCAGAGGCAATTTGGTCTGAGTATATGTTACACACACACACACACACACACACACACACACACACACACGTGATTTTTATTCTTTTTTAAAAGGCAAATGCTAGCTAAGTAGACAAACTTACTACCTTTGTGTCTTTGAGATTTTTCCATATCCATCTGGTATTTGATGAACGCTGTCCTAAGTGCCAGGCACTGTTCTGCACACGGGTTCACAGCAGTGGACCACACAAAGTCTCTACCCTCCGGGATCTTCCTTCCTTTGCAGGAGGACAGACTAAGCGGTTGGATTGTGTCAGATAGTTATAAACAGGGCAGTAGGGTCAGCGTGAGAGGCAGTGTCTTTTTATATAAGGTGGCAAAGGACACCCTAACAAATACAGTGTCATTTGATTAAGTGCCAGGTGGATATCTTGGGGAGGTGTTTCAGGGAGAGAGAAGACTGTATAGTAACCTAAGGGCTGCCTTACTCTTTTTAATGGCAGTATAGTATTCCACTGACTGTTACACTGTAATTTGTATAACCTATTCCATGCTGATAGGTATTTACATTTTCCTTTTACTAGTCTAACAGTGCTTCAGTGATACATGGCATTTAATAGTCACATTGTGTTCCATGTTATTGTTTTATTTATTAAAATACATTGTTGGGTGTTTAGGTGATTTTTCCAATTTTCACTATTATAAATAATTCTGACATGTATTGTGCGTACATTTCTGACTGCTTGGGATAAATTCCTTAGAAGCAGGATTGTAGATCTAAACATATTGCACATTTTAAAAGGCTTTTTGATTTATACTTATTGCTCAATGACATTTCAGAAAGGTTGGCTCAATTTTTATATCTATCACCAATATATGTGCTACTTTTTCTGTGCCCTTGCCAACACTGAGTATAATTGTTTTTTAAAACTTTGCCAACTTGATAGAAATTGTTATATCATTGTTTTATTTTATATTTTGATTACTAGTGAAATTGAGCTTTTTTTTGGTATATTTATTTGGCTGTTTGTGTTTATTGTTTTGTCAATTTGCCTATTCTTGACCTTTGCTCATTTTTCTGGATGTGTGGAGTAGGATATTTTTGTTTCTTACTAATTTATAATTGTGATGTTTAAGGATAATAACCTTTTGCCATTGCAAATATATTTGTTTCCAGTTTGACACTTGCCATTTATTTTTGCTAATGCTTTGGATATTTGGGCAGGGGGGTAGAGGTAGAGAGCACGGTTTTAAAATATGTAGGACAAAATTTTAAGATTATTACTTTATGATACTTTAAAAAAATCTTAAATGGTATTTTCATTTGACTTTATAGTTGAAGAATATGGTTTAGAGCAGGATTTAACTTTTTTCTTAAATAATCTTTTTTGTCATATTTTGAGTAATGTACATTTTTGTCATTGGCTTGACATTTTTATATGTTGCTGTTTGACATTTTTTAGCATATGCCCAGGATTTGTTTTCTAGCCTTTCTGCATTTCTTTTATTGACTTACTTATCTGTCTACCATATTTCACTGACTTCAAATTATATATTTTTCATATTTTAGAATCTTTAAAATTGGAATGCATCTTAAAATCAGCTGTTGCCTGGATGAAAGTTGAGTTCTTCCCAGCGTGGTTTGCATTTCTACGGCCGGTCACTGGGGGGCACTACCAACCTGAGTCTACTTGAGCTAATAATTTCTCTGAGATTTTGTTGGACTATGCTGGTATTGTGAATTTAGACCACAAAATTTGCAGGCAGGACGGGGTGGATGTGTCAGTTCAAATACCAAGGAAATTTCCCCTCTTCCCATCGTTAAGGAGGAGGTACGAAAACTTCTTTGTCATCCCTCCTGTGGGGAGGGTTATTTTTTTACCCTTCATGGAGGTTGTAGCCATTCGATGTCCTCACTTTTTGTGAAGGCCTCTGTCTCCTTTTAGATTTCCTATCCTGGGCATCTTTTCTTCGCATGGTATATAAAATAATGGTGCATTAGATTCACCGAAATGTGGCGTTTTGCTGTAACTTTATAGTTTTTGCTGTCTGACAGTGCAGGGTTATCAGTAGCTGATAGTCTTGGCGATTATTCCAAATGAATTTTGAAATGATTTAAGTTCCCCAAGAGGCTCTCTCCACAAAACAAACAAAACTCTAAACTATACAGTCCTCAGATTTTAATATTACCTAATAAGAAAAAGTAAGAACCTTGCACACTTAATTTGTTCACTGTTTATTGTTTTATTTCTTCGTATACTTTGTTGTAAAGTTTAGGCAAGAATTTAAGTTCCCAATACTGTCCTGATACTATAGTGTAATTAATTTAAAATACTAACAGCTCTCCCACACATGGTTCACTCAAGCAGAGACCAGTTAGCTGAACTCTTTCATGTTCATCTCATTTATTCCTCCCTATTCTTGTTCCTCAAAAGGCCCCAGGTTAACCTGTCAAAAGCTTTCTTTTACTTTGTACACTCACTGTGTGATGAAGATGTCATGCTAGTTAGTCTCACGGCGTGCTCCTGCCTGCACTTTTGTCCCTTCCTTTCCCAGGGCCTGTCTGAGGACTGGCGCTCACGGCGTTTGTTGTTCGGAGGCCCTTTACAGCACTGGGCAGAGTGTTCTTCTGGTTCAGGAAGGAACAGCAGTACATTATTATATTGTTACTGTGAGTTTGTGAGGTTCACAAAGGATTCTTTTTCTCTTTTAAAGACTTTCTTGTCTTTCCAGAAAGTCTCAGTGTAAATTTCGTTGCTGAGAAAACCCTCAGAGGACATTCCCAGTTTGCTCCTGTGATGGATAACAGAAGTGATGCATTGACAGTTGCTTGGATGTAGTTCTCAGATGCAGGGATTCGTGGGAAAGGAAACATACAGGACAAAAAGACAGTGGGAACAGCACCACATTTTGCTGGTACAGTGAGAAAACGTAATTACCAGCATGATGCAGTTAAAGATCCCTCGGATCAGTTAGTGGCACAGTTGTCAAAGGGATGTGTGATGCCAGTGAAGAGAGATTGGTGGCATGCAGATGGCTGTTTCGGTTTCTTCAAAACCCATTGTCAGTCCCGTTAAACTTGCATTTTTTGCTGCAGTATGTTCTTTTATTTAAGTATGGGTTTCTTGAGAAACTATAGAAATATGATTTAAAAAAATTTCTGTTCTACTTTAAATGTGAATTGTTCTGAGATGCTTTAACGTAGGGTCATTTGTATTTGTTAAGAGGCAGTAACCAAGATCATTTATACTCCAAGTTGAAGCCTTGCGAGCTGTTGCTGGGAGCACAGCTGTGGAAGGAGGCGCACAGAAGCCCGTGGAAACTCCCAGTGTGCCCATCGCCACTAGGGGAGGAGCTGGGGGAGTGTTCCTGCTAGGTTTCGTGGGTGGCTGTGGGGTCACCTCGTCGAAATTCCAGTTACTGTGAGAGCCAAACTAGAGATTTCATGGTTTGTTTGTTTTTTTTGCTTTGTATTAGTTAATTTCACTTACACCAAAGTATTTGAAAGTATGAAATGTATTGCTTCTAGACCATGAATCTACTTCATGAAAAGACTGTTCTGTAATATTTCATTTTGTTTTACTATATCTTTAAATTATCGTAACTATTTTCCTAATACTACATGGGAATGCTGATTTTCCTCCTTTTGTTATGCAGTAGAAACATTTTACACTGTTTACATAGTTCTCATGGAACATAGAATTTTTTTAAAGCAACATGTGATACACATTTTTGTGTATATATTCTAATTAGTGTGAATAAAACAGTAACATCAGTGCATTTTTTTTTAAGCAGCAAACTTCTGTTTCTCTTGTCTTCCTTAAAAGTATTCCTCTGAATTCGGCATTTATTTACTTTTCGTTGTGAGTACACGTTATATATAGTTAATTCATAGCATCTGCTTCTAATAATGGAATTAGGACAGTAGAATTTTAGGGCTGCAGTTGACCCCAGACAACGTGTACTCCACGCACCTTGGTGTGCGGCTGAGGACACGCCCCTCCGTGGCTTTCTCAGGCCGCCAGCGGTGGGCCTGGGCCAGACTGCGGTTTCCCTGCCTCCCTTCCGTCTTCAGTTCTCCGTGCCGGTGCTGCTGCTTTTCGTTTACTTTCCACTCGACTTCCCCAAACTGACTGATGATTCAGAGAAATGAGGGTTATTTATGTATATTTTAATAAAATCTAGTGTGATTTTTCAAATTACAACTGGTTTTGTCTGCATTATTCAGCCTGTCTTCTGAGTATTGGGGAGAGGAAAAGGAACACTTAAAGCAGTGTCCATGGAAGAAACATGTGCTGGCCAAGTTTTGGGAAATCTTGTGATTTTATTTTAACACTGAGAAACATAAAATAGAATTTTTTGGTGACTCTGCCTGTGATATTTATACCACTCTTCAATTTCCTACAGAAACAGTCAGTAGGTCCCCTGAGGGTGGAGCCTCAATTAGTGCATTGTTTGCTGTTGGAACCTCCGTGCCTAGCAGAGTCTTGTCACATAGTAAGGCACTTCCCAAATATTTGGTGAATAAAAGAATTTTGAAAATGAAAATAAAATTTATTTAACACTTGGATGAGACCTTGGAAGGCCATTTATATAAGTGGTTTATAAGCTTTTAAAAAGCAGCAAAACCCTTTTTCAGGTGCAACTTGCACCAAATTTCAGTACTTAACTAGAAGAGAGTAGAGCTGCTGAGTAAATCTTCCCCCTTTTCCACCTTCGCTTTTTCCCAGAAATAGCTCATCCTCTCCTGGACACAGGCCGCTAATCCGGATTAGTGCCCTCATTTCCCCAGGGGAGGGGAGCCAAGTGTCCAGTTACTCTGGTTTCACAGGAATGGGTTGGGACAAACGTTGAAGTTCTCAGTGCTCAACATTGGAAGTCAGAGAATCATCGTACAGCTGACGAAGGCGGCCTAGGCTGGGTTTGTCAGCAAGATGTGTAGCCGGAGGAAGCTGCGTTCCCAGGCTGACAGCCTGTGCATTTCTTGAACCTCAGAACTAGAGTGTGCTTTTAATGAATGGAAGCTACACACTTCTGTTGAGTTTTGAGGTAAGTACGAGGTCTGTCCAGGAAAAGCCCAGCCATTGCTAATGTAGCAGGGACGGTTTGTGCGACATCCGTGTGACCTGGCAGCCGAGGAGAAGGGACTGGAATGCACATGTGTGAACAGTGAGGACTTCACCATACTAGTCAGCGGGGGCCGTAGATGCTGTTGAGTGAACGTGTGTGTGGCTGTCACATTCAAAATGACTGAGTGAGTAGAACCATGCATCTGCATCAACTTTTGCTTTAAGCTTGAACATTCCTCCACGGAAGCTATTCAGATGACGCAGAAGGCCACAGCTACTGGTGTTTGGCAGCTTCGTCACGACAACGCGCCCACTTACGCATCACGTCTCGTGCAGAGTTTTTGGTGAAACATCAAGTCGCCCAAGTGACTCAGCCCCCCTACAGCCCAGATTTGGTGCCCTGTGACTTCTGACTTTTCCCAAGACTAAAATCAACTTTGAAAGGGAAGAGATTTCAGACCATTGTTGAGGTTCAGGAAAAATATGATGGGGCAGCTGATGGCAGTTGGGAAACTGAAGTCTCAAGGTGTCTACTTTGAAGGGGACTGAGATGCCACTGTCCTCTGTACAGTATTTCTTGTATCTTGTTCAGTAAATGTCTTTTTTTTATATTACATGGCTGGATGCCTTCTGGACAGACCATGTATGTTATTGGAAAGGTATAATCTACATAGAGCTTTGAACATGAAGTCAGAGAGAAGATACCGCATCTTGGCAGGGATGATCATATATTCTCAGTAGTAACTCACCGCATAGGTTCTGACTCTAAGTAGGGTACCAGGGATCAGCCCTGTCACAGAAAACCCAGGATGACTGGTCTTCAGATTACCATTGTTTTAGGATTTTGTAACTTGAGGCATCTGAATACCTTTATGCTGTACCACGGTGTTTACCAAGCAACATTCTGGTGGGTTCCCGTGTAGATTTTTCCACCTTGGGAAGAGGATGGATTGATCTGCAGACACCGAGTGTTTCGGTTTTCTTTCAAGTTACAGTTCTCATTGTAACTTAGTAAGTTGGCATTCTGGGTAAGTCTGAGTCTGTTCCCCGGGACGGTCTGGGCGGGGCGGGCAGAACTCCGTTCCTTCTTGAGCAGAGGTGCTGACGTGGCATTCCTGTTGTTGCCCATCTCCCTGCAAAGCGTTGGATGGACTGTCAGCTGACATACCTCCCTGATACTTCTGTACTTTCAACAGGTTATCAGTCTTGTCCGGTATCTCACCTCTAAACTGAGCGTACTAACAGGCTCTGGTGCCCACCTGGTTATATTTGTGTCCAAGCTCTACCTTTTAGCTGTGGATCCTTGTGAAGAGGCCCCAGGCCCCGGCCTCTTGGCAAAGTGCTTTTTGCTTTTGGTCAGTGTCCCCTCATGAAACTGCTCCACCTCAGGGTTGTTGTGGGACTTAAACCAAAATGTGAGTGAAGTGCGAGTGACGTGCTGGGCTCAGAGCAAGGACCCGGAACCTTAGCTGCTTATCAGCACTGTTGCTGTTCTCTCACCAGGAGCACCCAGGTTCAGGGAGACTCAGGCCTTCTGTGCAGGTCACTGCCACTCCCTGCCCTCCCTGGCTTGTACTTTGGCCAGGCATTTTTTAGGGGGGTTGTAGCTGAGACAGACAAGAGGCTGAGTGTCTGCTGCAGGGGCACAGATGTGGGGTATGGAGGCGTGGAGGAGGTGCCGGTCATTGAAAAGGAGGTGAGCTGTGGAACTAGTGGGGGCGGGTGGGGTGGGCGGTGGCGAAGCTTATTTGCCCGTCTTTCATGCGGATCTGTGGGACTCGAACAGCCAGCCCCTTTTAATAAATTCACGCCCTAGTTCTCCAAGTTCACTTTAGGACAGCACACATGTTGTTCCTTCCTAAATTCCGTCCTCTTTTCTCCCCGATTTTTATTTTCCTGCTTTAAAATGTCATCTCCATCGCGGATCTCCCCAAACACGTAGGCCCCACAGAATACTTGAAAAATGACGTAATGTCGTTCACACTAGTGGGAGCCCCTGAGATGATGCGGCCTCTTGTAGTCCCAGGTCAGGTGAAATGAATTTTTCACATTACAGTGAACTGGCACAGTATGTGTTCGGGATATGAAACTGTGATGACCTATGGAACACACCAGGAATGATCAAGGGCCCGCCCGTGAGATGGTAGGCCAGTGCTGCTGTTCGTTTAGGGGGTGAGCTGCCCTTCAGGTTCCTGGACAGGCGGAACTGGTACACTTGGGATGACCCACTGTGCTTTTCTTTCTCATATTAAAAAGCGACTTCTGAGAAACTTTATTGTGGAAATTTTCACCTACTCAAAATATCATGCAGCATGGTACAGTGAGTCCCCACGTACCCCTCCCCTAGCTTCTCTTGTGGTGACAAGGTGAACTGAAGGACAGGTAAGTGGTGGTTGCCAGGTGAGAAGGGGAGAGGTGCTTTGAAGACCTGGTAAGATGTGAGGTGGGAAAAAGCCCTGATATTGGGGCAACTGGAAGACATTGTTAGGCATGAAATGTAAAACTGTAGAAGTGTTGAGTATGATTTTCATTAAAATTGCTTTAAAGACACCATTTCTAGGGTTGCCTTTCTTATTGTAGCCACCTAATAGCTTTCCTGCACCCCTCAAAAAAACCTGCTCCCAGCTGCTTCTCCCAAACCCATTTGTTTTTCTTTCTAAGGTGTACAGGGGTGGGCAAAAGTAGGCTTACAGTTGTTTGTGTGGAAAAAGATACTTCCTAAAAGATAAGTCATAAGGAAGGATACAGCATAATTAGAAGACAAATAAGTAATACAGTAATTTATAAATAAGGATCCAGGAATGAATGTCTTTGCATACTCACAACCATAAACTTCCTGTATTTATTAGGAGTTGCACGGCTGTTTTGAAGAGCACTTCTAACTGCTGGAGAAACTTCAGGGGAACCGGGCTGTTGGCATTCTCTGAATGTTCCTCCCCAGAATAAAGCTGGGAGGGAACGCGGGTACTGGGCATCAGCTGTGTTGAGGCGCTGAGCGAGGCCTAGCTCTGATGTGATGCTTACAGAAGCCCGGTGGAGACGGCTGTTACCCTTCCCACTCCACGGATGAGGGAACTGAGGTTTGTGGAAGCTGAGCGCGTCGCCAGGGCCACGCCGTTAACGGCAGGGCAGAAGAAAGTGCGCCCGAACCTCAAAGATAAAAAGGGGCAGCCTCCACTATGTATAGCAGGGCGACCCTTCAAACACTTGCAAATCTACTGCTTGCCTCTTTTTAAAGCCACTAGGCAGCTGCAAAACCCATTTCATTTCTTCCTTTTTTCCCTCTTTCCCTCCCTTCCTCCGTGCCTTCCCAGGAAAAGCATTTTGAAAGAAAGGATGCCTTTGAAAGAAAAGGGTAGTTTTAGGAGATGTAGACTATAGTTTGCTTTGTTGTTTTTGCCTGCAGTAGTGTTTTTTTTTTTTTAATGTGGGGTAAAAACTTGGTGTCAATGAAGATTCCCAAATAGTGATCTAAACAGGACCTAGATGTTTGCATAACTACCCTTGCACCAGAAAAGGGGGAATAAACGCTGGGTGGTCTTTTGTTCCCTTTTTTGAGTCTGGAACGTGTCCTACCTAGTCTGTGTGCCCACCTGAGTTTCTCAGGGGTCATAGCCATGTTTTGTTGTTCCGTTTGGTTCTTCGTTTCCATTTCTCCCAGTTCTCATTTCCATTCCCTGGTATTTCCTTAACCCCAGGGAGCCAAGATGCCACGCAGACTCTGCAGTCCATCCTAAAACCTCTTTCTCACAGCTTCTCAGAAGCTGGCTCCGGCAGCCCCCACTGCCTCTGAGGGCTTTCCTTTGTCAGAATTTCACGTCGTCTGTGTCTTGCTCTGCGGCCTCTCTCCAGCCTTGCCTCTCTGCCCGCCTCGTGAGTCAGGCTAGTCGTTCATTCCCCCAGTTTGCTTCTGTTTGCTTGGCTTCTCCCTCTAAGTACAGGAAAGCAGAGCCTGCCACTCTTTTCTGGAAGCCTCCACATGCAGAATCCCCGAGCCGTGCTGCTCAGTTGATATTTAATTAACATTAATTTTGTCCTGGTTTGGTCTCAGGTGAGTTATTAAAAAAGCAGAGTTCAATAGGGGAGAATGATTAATGGGATTCCATTCCTCACCCTTAAAGGACATTAAAGGGAGGCAAACTCAGAGTCCACAGAAAGGCTAAGAAGACCACCTTTCCTCTCCAGTGCCCTGGCACCTGCAGCCTCTGCTATGTTGCCTTCACCGTGGCACCGTGGCCCCCAACAAAATGGGGATGTTAGAATGCATGAGTTTCTTACAGTGACATCTTGGAGGGAGCTTTCACCTGCCTTCTGGGGTGGTGTGCGCGTTACCTGTGACGGCAGATGTCAGCCTGTGGTTGGTAAGCGAAGGAGGTGCCGATTTCTAAAACACCTGCTGAGGTGGCCTTTCTAGGCTGGAAAGCTCATAGTCACTTTAAGGATCTGGACTTAAAGCTTTTCTTTTCTCTGAATGAAAGAAAACTTCATTACAAAGCCTCTCTTGGAAAGATACAAAATACTTCCTCCCCAGAGTATCTTGTTTTAGTTTCTTTAAATACTCCCCACAATAGCTTTTACTGGATAGACTTTTCCGGATGCCGTCCTGAGATCCTTCATTTGCCTGTTTGGAAGTGTCCCTTTGCTGTCATTCTCATTTGAAGTTCCTGTAGGTCATATTTCGGGCATGTGCGTTGGGGGCGGGGAGGTTTTGCTATTACCCTCAGCATCTGGTAGGCAGCTCATTGGTCTTATGTTCGATAACAGAGTCGTAGCGTGCAGTTGCTTTGCTTTTTTTGAGAATATGTCTCATTTCTTTGAGCTCAAACACCTTTCACTTGCCTTCTTTTAAAATTCATTTTCTGGTGCTACTTTTCATTTTCCGACAACTTTTAAGACCAAGCCTTAGATGTCCAGACATTGTTTTCCCCTTCCCAAATTGTTTTTCGTCAGCGTCTGAATCTCGTATGGCCGTGGTCTCAGGGTGACTGTATGTGATTATGTCCCTCTGCCATCATGTTTATTGCCAGGGCCCTGTGGAGTGCTGTTCTCTGTGAAATGACAGTGTTTTGTTACCTGAAAATGATAGCTTCCCTCAACTCTTGTCCAATATAGTGAGCTTTGAAGTGGTGATTTTGAGTCTCAATAAATCTCCCCCCAGAAGAAACAAGTAAAGATTAAGGTTTCTACCTTGGCTGGTGTGGCTCAGTGGATCGAGCACTGGCCTGTCAACCAAAGGGTCACCAGTTCGATTCCCAGTCAGGGCACATGCCTGGGTTGTGGGTCAGGTCCCCAGTAGGAGGCATGCGAGAGGCAACCACACATCGATGTTTCTCTCCCTCTCTTTCTCTTTCCCTTACTGTCTCTCTAAATATAAATAAATAAAATCTTTAAAAAAGAAATTTAAGGTTTCTGGGCCTGGCCTGGTAGGTCAGTTGTTTGGAGTGTCCTCACGATATGCCACAGTTGTGGGGTCGATCCCCGGTCAGGGCACATATAAGAATCTACAAATGAATGCATAACTAAGTAGAATAAATAAAAACATTTAAAGAAAGATTAAGGTTTCTGAATCCTTGGATGTCTTTAGTTGAACATGCACTGCTTACAAGCAGGGTTAAAGCCAGTCTGCTGGTGGGAGTTTAGGGCCACATCTGTCTCTGGGGTACAAGGCACCCCACTTTTCTGATCTGTGTCCGTATCTGTGAAAGGGCCTGCACCATTCTTACGCCAAACATCTTTCTTTGATGCTGAGAGAACAGTCTGTTCCTTGGCATGTTTAGAGAAAGCTTTCTTGAATTGCAAAAGTGATCATCTGTAGTTAATCGGACCTAAATTCCCATTTGCTGGTACCCAAGGGGAAATGGATATTTAAATAAGTTTTCATTTTCTAGATTTTGTTTAGTTTTGTATAGTAGAAATCACAATTGTCACGTCTAGAATTGTCTCCCACCTGTTTTGGCTGTGGAAGAAATTGCTTCTCAGATTTTCTTATGGCAAACTTGGAGCAACTTAAAAAATAGGAGAAGAACATGAACAGATAAGGTAATTCACTTAAACACACTAATGTATTTAAAATGTTCATCCTCGTCAAAAATACAAATTAAAATGTAAAAAGAGGGGCTGTTTTAAAAACTCATCATTAAAAAAAATTGCAAAAGGAGAGATGGGCACATACTTCATGTGTTGCTAACAGGAGTGTCAATTGGTACTTCTTTTCTAGAAAGCAATTTGTGTAACATGTATCAGGATCCTTAAAATGGCCTGTACTTATTTTTTAGCAACTCTTTTTAAAAAAATTTTTTTAAAGATTTTATTCGTTTACTTTTAGAGAGAGGAGAAGGGAGGAAGAGAGAGAGAGAAACTCAATGTGTGGTTGACTCTTGCCACCCCACTGGGGACCTTGCCCGCAACCCAGACATGTGCTCTGACTGGGAATCGAACTGGTGACCCTTTGGTTTGCAGGCCGGCACTCAGTCCACTCCACACTAGCCAGGGTGGCCTATACTTTTTAACCTAGTAATTTCACTTTCAGAACGAAGAATCTTAAGAAAACACTGACAGTATATATACACTAGATTATTCACCATGGGAAAGTGATGGGGTGAAAATCTGGAAACCAGAGTTTGCTGGAGTAAAAAAATGTGTTTTGTTTGGGAGGCGGTTAGAGGAGAAGAGGGAGAAAGACTTGAAGTTTCATAAAATTCTAGTCTTGGCCACGTGGAGTCTTACTGGACAATGAGGGCTTATGGATGGGTCAGGACAAATGTTTATTTCTGTAACTATAAAGCAACCCAAATGGATTCCCATCCGTGTGAGGCTGGCAGGACCATGAGTACAAGGTCAGCATGTCAGACAGAGGCAGTGTTCTAGCCTGAAATAGTAGGTGCTCACTTGTGTAGAAACATACCTGTCTGCGAAAGCAGTTGGCGTGCTTAGCTTGAACTTGGGCTGGAGCTGGGGGCTCAGGAATTCTTCCAACTGGTCACGAGCAGGTAATGACAAAACCAGCATTGACATCCGGTCTCCTGAGTCCAGTCCACTGTGTCCATCGTGAATCCAAGACTCAGTAACAGCTTCATCTGTCACTTTGACATTTGTGGCATAGGAGTGGCACAGGTCCATTTTATAGATCAGGAAACTGAGGTCAGAAAAGTTGAGTGACTTGTCCAAGATCACGTAATGATTGAGTGGTGGACTTGTGGTCAGAGTAGAGAAAGCAAAAATTTTAAAATGAAATGAAAATTCAAGCTTTTACTGATAGGGCTTTCCCTTCAACGTTTGGACAAAATCTCGTAGCTTGTTGCTCAAGACTGTTTTTGTAGTAGATTTGGGGGGAAGAGGAGTATGTTCATCATCTAAAAAAGTATCCTGTTCTTTCTATGTGGCTGTGTGTCCCACGCCTTTACTTTGTCTTTTTCTGCCCCATGTAATTGTCCATAATGTGCCACCGGGGGCCCAGGACAGCTGTGTCTCCCATCTGGTGGTTTTGGTAAACATCCCGTGTTTTTCTCTGTTGGCTGGTGCTGCCCACTGGTCCAACACTCCTGCTTTGGCGCTCTGTGTGGGGTCCACATTCATGCTTGAGGGAACAGGTGCACTGTAAGGATGGATATTTTACCTGATGTGAAACACAGAGCCTAAAAGCTTACCAGCCTGAGGCAGGTCCACAAGAACTTGAAGAGCATCTGTAGTAGTTGGATAGCGGCGGTGTTGCTATCCACCCAACTGCACGTGAAATGTGATTTAAGCCTCCACAACTTAGCTATCTAGGAGGGTGGTTTTCTTAAAATTTTCAGCCCCCAATTAATTCTACTAAAATACCAGTTTTTTATAAAGTGAAGCAGACAGGTATGGGGAATATGACTTGTACAAGGAGTTCCTGTAAGAACGTAGTGGCTGATTAACATATCGACCAAGTCCGATTCAGTTGGGTGGGCAATATTTCCCAAAAGGTGGCATTTTTTTGTCTAAACCCACAAACTGGTTTGCCTTATTGGTGCCATTTCAATGTGGCTTGCACCTATGGTCATGTAAACCTAATGGTCCGGTTTTTCTGAATCTTCTGGAAAGGCCCTTGGTTTCAGAGAATTTTGAATTGCCTTGTTTAGGCCTCATGTGATTTGCATCCACTTGCTTTCATTCAGATGTGTACGTCTTACGTCAGTTCTTGCTCTGATTGATGGAGCCGGTGATATGAGTGCTTGCCATATCGTACATTCCTTCCGCAGTATTGGTGGCACTTCATTTATTTACTCTTCTCTAAAAATGAAATTTGCCCTTGAACATAAAACTTTCATTTCAGAAAATACAGTTATTGGCTGTAGGTATTGTTTCCTTGCAAACCTGTTCAGATTTCTCTAATTTACCTTTGAAAGATTCAGAGCCCAGGCACATGAGTGAGAAGGGCAGAGGGGAGGGGGAGGGGGGAGTCCCTCAGTGCTGCCTCTTGCCAAGCGGTCTTGTCTTCCAGATCATACTCGCCCCTGTTGGCTCCCCGCCCCCACCCCCCAATTCTCAGTACCCAGCGCATCACATTCATTCATTCATTCATTTATAATCCTCACCTGAGAATATGTTCATCTATTTGAGAGCGAGAGGAAGGAGGGGGGTGCTGAAATTGGTGCAATCCTCACTTATAAGGTGGACTTTTGCTAGAAGGTGAAGGACCCAGAGTAGACTATGTGCTCGGATAAAAATTATTGTGAGAGTTGTATAGATTGATTCCTCTTTCCCAGACTGACGTTAGAAAACTGCTTTTGCAGTTTTGAAGACCTGGGTTTGAATCCCAACTCCACCACTTGCTGGCTGTGTGACCTTGGGAAAGTTACTTAACATCTCTGAGCATTGGTGTCCTCATGTGCAAAGTGGAGATAATCGTAACAACCTCAGAGGGTGGTTTGGAGATTTAAATGAGATCATGTATTTAAATGCTTAGTAGCACATTGCCTGGAACACCCTCAGTCAGGTGAAAGGTTGTTATCACTATTACTGAGTAGATGGCCCGCTTGGGCAGATGGTGTCTACCTGTCAGGGTTTCTGCAAGGGCCAGGTGAAATGAGGTGTGCAAGAGTGCTTTGCTAGTGTCATTGCACTTTTAGAGAGACCCCTGTACAGGAGGAATTGCTGTACATAAAACGAGTCTATGTGAGGCTGTGTGTCTAAGGGACAGGACATCTGGGCATGTGGGATAGAAAGAGGGGCACAAAGGAGCAGCAGGGGGTCGGTACTGGGAGTTCTGGGCCATACCTCAGTGGGGTCTTGTAAAAGCTGAGGATTTGGGAAGGTGCTAAGTGAAAGGAGAGAGACCCCTGCAGGGAGGCACTCGGCTGTAGAGGTGGGGGCTGGGGTTTCTGGAGCACTCGGGAAACTGCCTGGGTCTTCTCTCACGAAAGTGGTGTCTGGTCTGTCACAGGGCAGGGCTGAAGCTTCAAGGCCAAGGGGAAGCAGAGGTTGTGCCCAGGGCTGAGGGTGGACAGAGGGAGGGAAGGGTTTGTCCAAATGGCCTGGGCAAGGGAATTGGGTCCAAGCCAAAGTGTCAGCCTTGGGGTGGTGACATGGGACAAACTGCTGGGGAGATTGGGAAGCAGACTGGGCCAAGGACAGTGACTGTGCTGAGCTGTGGTCCAGGGGGTACCATTCCCGTGGAATACCATGTACTGTGCCTGCCCCCCCGCCCCAAACCCCCCCACCGTGTGCCACATGGTGGACCCTGCTCAGTACGTGCGTGAATCAGAGATATGGCAGTGCTCCCACTGGAGTCCACGCTCTGCATGCCTGTGGGTCAGTAAGCCCTCCACGGGAGGATCTGATCTTGTGTTTTCATTTTGGTGATGAGCTTAAAAACAGCAACGAAAGAAAACAGAACACCCGGGGCATCCTGGGTGGGTTCCAGGGCGCTGGGGCAGAGTGTGGCCCTCTGGGTTCAGAGTGATTTGCTCTCAAAGCCCAGCTCGGGGCAATTATTTTTAGCCTCACTTTTAACAGCTTTTTAAGATGTTTTTATAAAAATAATTAACCAAAATTCAAAATATCCGAGGGTAGTTCAAGGTGCTGTAGTCCATTTGGGCTGCTATAGCAAACTCTCCTAGACTGGATAGCTTGTAAACAGCAGAGATTCATTTCTGGAGGCCCAGAAGTCCAATTATCAAGACCTCAGCAGACTCGGTGTCTGCTGAGGGCCCACCTCCACATTCACAGACCATTTCTTCTTGCTGTGTCCTCCCACAGTGGAAAGGGTATGGGGGCCCTCTGAGGTCTCTTTCAAAGGGCATTGACCCCATTCATGGGGGCCCCACCCTCAAGACCTAGTCACCTACCATGGGCCTTACCTCCTAATACCATCACCCTGGGGGTTAGGATTTATCATGAATTTGAGAGGTAGGGGGACATATATGTTCAGTCCACTGTGCCAGGTAAAAAGTAAATTTTTTTTAGCCCCGGACAGTGTGGCTCAGTTGGTTGGGTGTCATCCCACAAAGAGCAAGTTTGCTGGTTTGATTCCCGGTCAGGACACTGGTGTTACTGGGTTCAGTCCCTAGGCTGAGGCATGTGCGGAAGGCAACTCATCGATATTTCTCTCTCAGGTTGATGTTTCTCTTCCTCTCTTTCTCGCTCCCACCCCTCGCTCGAAAATCAAAATGAAATTTTGAAAAAGTAAATTTTTTTTCTTACTCTACCCCCTTGTCTCAATTTGCTTTATGTATATTTTTCAGTAGATCTTTACAGGGCTTCCTGAGTAGTTTGTAGTTTGAGCTGTGGCTGTAAATGGGATGATTTAAAAAAAACAACTTCAAATTGGATGTTGCTAGGACATGGACAGCACTGATTATGTTTTGTTTATCTGCTGTCCACTTGCCTACTCCTTGCTGGCATTAGTGCTCTTAGTTTTCAGGGTTTGTTTGTTTTTTTTTTTGATTTGCTGAGCACATCAGTTTTCTCACCTGCAAGACACAGATAGTGTTGACCTTGCCGAGCTTTCCTGGATTAAATGAGATAAAGTAGGAAGCCTATCTTAGTGCCCAGCTCAGCAGGGGCTTGATTGATAGTAACTGCATTCTCCCTGCTATCGTCTTCACGATGTGATCTTTTCTTCGCCGATTACAGAGACACGGATCACGGAGAAATACGATTGGACCACAAAAGGCTCTGCTTACAGCTGCTTATTTAGAAAGACGGACATCAATCAAGGGGCTGCCGATAGTTTTTTAACTCTTTAAAAAAATCTAAAATTGTGGTGAAATATACATAGCATAAAACTTGCCATCTTAACCCTTTCCGAGTGTACATTTCAGTCTCATTCAGCACCCGCACCTTCTTTGGCGACCACCGCCACCGCTCACCTCCATTTCATCTTGCAGAGGTGAACCTCAGTGCCCATCAGATGACCGCTCCCGTTCCCCTCCCCGCCAGCCCTGGCAACTGCCGTTCTGTTCTCTGTGTCTATGGATTTGACTACAGTAGGTGCCACGTAGAAGTGGAGTCACATGGTGTTTGTCCTCTTGCGACTGGCTTGTTTCATTTAACACAATGTCCTCAAGGTTCATCCACACTGGAGCATTTACTAGAATGTCCTTCCTTCTGAAGGCTGAATAGCAATCCCGTTGTACTGAAGGACCACATTCTGCTTATCTGTTCCTCTGGTCAGTGGACACTGGGGTGGCTTGTACCCCTTGGCTATTGTGACTGATGCTGCTTTGAACATGGGTGTGCCTACAACCACGCTGAGTCCCTGCTTTCAAGGCTTTAGGTATATAGGCCAAGGGGTGTTTGAACGCTGTACAGCATTGAGGAAAACATCCCCGTGTGCCTTCCATGGTGTCAGCAGCCCCGGCCAGACTGGCCTAAGGATCACCCTGGGCTCCCTAACCTCCTGTGACAGAAAGGAGGGGCTGCGTGTTGAGTGGGCAAAGTCCCTAGCAGCCTGCTGTCTCAGCACTCAGGGCTGCAGGAGGCGCTAGACGAATGTGAGATTTGCTGCTACTGCTGCTACTTTCGGGACTTCCCAGATGTACATTTTTCTATTTTATTACGTGATTTCAGCTGTCAAAATGACCCCGAACAATGTGCAAACTGCAGTAAAGCATCAACATTTGGCTCTCAGGAAAATAAAAATGCAACAGGAAGAAACAGCAGCAGGAGAAAGAAATTACTGGGAGGCACTCACGGAATGAAGTGCCCCCATTGTTTAAGCAGCGTGTGTTACTCGGCGCAGTGTTGTGTGTGAGGACGGAAGGCTGCTGACACCCGCGATGTCTGTCAGTGGGAGACGGGCCCATAAATCACAGCCTGCACAGCATGGGGCACCGTGCGGCTGTGGAAGAGAACGGTGAGCCTCCCCATCGAGAAAGAGCTACCAGACATTTTAAGGGAAATAAAAAAGGCAAAATTCAGAGTAGATTGGAGAGTATGCTGTCCTTTGTGGAAAAAGCGAGCCAATGATGACGTGTGTGCACATACAATGCATTTTCAGGCTTGCTCATGTAAACAGAAGGAAACTCTGGAAAGATGCCTAGGAAGCCAGATCGGTGGTTATATATCAGGTGGGAAGGAGACTTTCACAGCATGATTTTACATATATTTTATTTTATTTTTGAGCCATGTGAATATATCACCTACTGTCAATAAAGAGAAAGGGCTTATATTTTCCCACCAAACTTACCAGAGGAGAGGCTCAGAATCTAAATGAAGTTGATTTATAGGCAATAAACAATTGTACAATTTGTTGTAAGAAAAAATAATCAGTTATAGGCTATTTAGGGTTTATCTGTGGTCAAGGAAACCAACAACTTGTTCTGATCCCAACCTTGGAGGTGCTTGAGAAGAGATCGGGGGGAGGGAACCCAAAGCCTCACTCTGAAACTGACCCTGACCTCTTTGGAGAAAGCTGGAGTAGTTGGGCAGAACAGGAGACCAAAGCCAGGGTGGACCGGGGCAGGGTTTTACTCAGGGCTTTTTCTCCCCCTCACACTACCCTGGGTGAACCAGGTGGTGGCTGGGAGTCCTCGCCAGTGCAATGGCCAACCTTAGCTTGTCTGGCTAGACGAGCACTTGGGTTGTTTACAACCTTACAATCGACAGCCACTCATAATCAAGCAGGCAGGCGAACACACAGATTGATGAGTGTCCACCTCCATGTGACCAGAGCTTCTATCACTGCCATCCCAGAGCATGCCCAGACAGGAGTTGCTTGACCTTGGAAAGCCTAGGTAGGGGCTTTCTGTCCTCATGCCCCCAAGTCACCTGGAGAAGTACAAGGTAGAGCCCTTTCTCTCTACCAGAGAACCACACCTAGCTGAGGAATAGTTTTCAGGGAACAATAATAGACTCAGGAGAACAATTAGGAGACATCTGAAGAGCAGGAGCCCCATGAAGGAAGGATGACTGCCAAGTGTGACAGACTTGGGTGGGCGAGACAAGAGAATCCTGAGATCCAGCAACATCTGGGGCAGAGAAACGAGCAACCCACAAGGACTGCCACCCTCCTTCTTCACCCTTGCTTTCTATGGGGTTATGCGAGAAAATGCCTTTATGTGGGGTTATGTGAGAAAATGGTCTTTGGACTGTGACCATGAAGGGACATCCAAGAGCATGAACCAACTTGAGGGCTTTCTCCTTTGGCTTTTTTGTGATGAAAATAATAAATCTCTCTCATTTAAGTCATTTTAGTTGGCCATTCTATTACTTGTATCTAAAAGCAGCCCAATTCAATGTAATTTATGATATTAATTGATATGAAAAGAAAAGTGATCATTTCAATGTTTCAATATATATTTTAAAAAGCACTTGAAAATGGTATTTAAAGAAACTCTGTGGTTAACATCATATGGAATATAACTACAATAGACAGAGGAAGGTCTTGGCCAACAGAGGGAGGTGAAGAGAAGTAAGAGGCCTTGAAAGATATGACAGTATCTGCTAGGCATCCCCCTGTCACTGTCTTTCTCTTTTTGTTCTGTAATGGAGTCTCGGAATTCTTGCTGAGGCCACAGCCACTTAGATTAAAGGCTGCATTTCCTTGCTTCCCTTGCAGCTAGGTTCTGGACAGTAAGTTGTAAATAGGAGTTGTGTAGGCCACTTCTGAGATGTTCCTTTTGTTTGTCCTGCTGCAGGGGGTATGCACGGGATGCCAGGAGCAACACTATAGAACATGAGGATGAGTGACACATTCCAAGGCTAGTGAGCTAGCCTGAGTCTTAGATGACTGCAGAGCCATCCCATCTGACTGACTTCCTAAAGCCCAACTTTTACGTGAGAGAGAAATTTCTGTCTTTTTTAAGCCACTGCTATTTTGTGTCTCTCTTAGATGCAGCTGAGCCTAAATCACAACTAAT